>MJUU01046754.1:12188-69311 GCA_002080025.1 Modiolus philippinarum | reverse complement strand
ACGACTGTTTCAAAGAGTTCCATCCAATGTCAGCAGAAAAGTAGACAATGAAAGGAAATATTTGTGGTCTTTAAATAATGGACATAATTACAGTAAATGATAAAATTCTATAGCGTTCCAAACAATCTTTTTATACCGTTATCTGAAACTTAAAATGCCATAGAAAACGAAAATGGTATCACACGGACACAGGAAGTGTACTGTATAAAGTAGCTTCTAGTGTAATTTTTCAAGAAAATGTAATATTCATATTCTGGGTTCTAACAGAATTTACTTGTTCGTCGTACTCTTTAACCCATTATGTGAGATCTTGCTGTCCGGATTTTGTGCTTTTACATTTGACTCTTTGAAATTTTACTCGCTTGTGTATTCATTATGAGAGTCCTTCTCATTCAGCGACATTAAATGGATGCTAGGAATAGAACTAATTGAGAAATTGTGAGGCTATGTCAACCTCAAAAATGTCTACAGCTTGACTAAAATTACTGAGATCCTTGTTGATAGGGAAAAAAACAAAACAAAAAACGAGTCTTTAAGGAAAGATTGATTGATTGATTGAATATTGTTTAACGTCTACTCAGCAATATTTCAGCTATATCAAGAGGCGAGCAAGTTGGTTAATAAATAATCACTTTGGGGTATTGAAAGGGGCATAGGACAGGAAATTCTGACTGCCACTGGAAAAATAGGGTGAAATCGAGAAGGGCGGGGAATTTAGCCTTGTAGCCGATCACCTACGGATCACTAAAAAAGAGCTTGCTACAAGGATTCTTTAACGTGCAGGAAGCGTGGCATTTCTTCCAACACGTGGACCTGAGTTTACATCCTTTCCGAAAGAATACAATCCTCGGTGTTTTTCCTCCAGTCATTAGAGAAACAGTTTCCACAACTTAAACACGTTAATTATGAAATTTCTCACATCTCGTTAAATAAATTTTCAAATGTTTAAAAGCTCGGCAAGCCTCGCTTTCAAACATTTGCAAAATTCATTTAACTCGATGTGAGAAATTTCATAATCAACTAGTTCTCGTTATGGAAACTATATTTACCAAATTGGCTTGAAACGCGAATGCTTTGGAAGAATATAATTTGCTTCTGTCCCACATAAAAACAAAACGGCAGTAGAATACCGAAGGAACAAAGGATGTGGCTACAAAAATCAAAGTCCGGAGACATGTCAAAGACGGCAACAGAGAAATACAAAGACACAACAATGACACGAGACAACCACACGGCACGGAAATAAAAGGACAGAAATAAGGCACTAATAGTGTGAACTCCCATGAAAGTCGGAAGCGACATGTTGTCTTCTAACAAAAGACAGATTGGAAGGAACTAGCTCAATTAAGGAGAAAATTTATGCAAGCACCACAAAATAACATTCTTTTAAGGTATTGCATCAATTTATGTCTCTCAAGTACAACTAAAACAAATAAAACTAGTTTTTTTTCATTTTCTGGTTTAGAAATTCCTACTTCGGTATCCAGACATGTTTCTTTACTTTCCTCGAGGACAAATACAATAAAGAAAAAATATTACAAATGAAGAAAGCATACTGAGACATAAACGATGGGGATTAGAAATGACCTCGGATTTAAAGGGAGTATGAAAGTTCAAATCATTTAGATTTTGTTTTTTTACCAATTTTCTACAATTTTATATTTACAGATCAAATTAAGCTAATTAAATAAAAGATTTATATGCTAGTTTTTACTACCAATTTTGCATGAACTTGAAACCCGACAATCATACTTCCTTAGACAGATTTGTGTCCAAATATAACATACTTTCAGTTAAAAGACTTTTTTGAGTTTGTTGTTGACTTATTTTCTCCTTACTGGGACTTTACTTGGTACGAGGTGTCAGTATTGTTTGTAGTTGATTACTTTTACATATGGAATCCTTATTCCTTATCAAAAGACATAAGTTGTCAAAACTGCCATCTGTAGAAACTAAACTTACAGTAAAATTGATATTCATTAGGTCGATATCACTGTTAACTTACAGTAAAATTGATATTCATTAGGTCGATATCACTGTTTATTCGCTGTTATTACCCAAGAATAGTAGTCAGCACTCCGGTGTTGACCTCGAAAGCCGATTTTATTTGGAATTTAGGGAATATCTAAATTTCAGGAAAAAATGTCCAAAAAATGAGGAATATCAACCTCAGCAAAGACCTGTGTTTGGCTGAATTTGCCTCTTCATTGAGATTGTCTTGGTCATTTGCTTACTTTCAGCGTCTAACGTCTTTTGGTCATTGGTTTTCCAAATATTTTTATTTAATCAGCACTGAAGAGAGATAAGTTGTCATAATAGCCATAAGCAGAAGCTAATTTAAAAGTAATTATGTTATTTATTACCATTGGGCCATAATTCTGCTTGTTGACTGTTGGTCCCTTGGGGTTTTCATCAACACAGTAGTCTGTATTCGGTGCCTAACCGAAAGCCGATTTAATTTTGTATCTTGCAAAAGTCGATTTTATTGTTTTTTTTGAGAAAAAAAATGTCTAAAACTGTATAAGAATCATCCCCATGCAAAACTCTTTCCATATAACTGTCGGTCGATATGTTTTTTTTTTTCAGGTCATTATGCCCTCGTATTGATAAGATAGAATAAGGCTATAATTCTGTGTCATTAGAAGTATCAGGTAATTAATTTCAAGCTATTCCATTGGCCAAAACATAATCACATGGCCTCCTATATTATGTGAGGTAGCATAGAAACGGCATATCAAAAACGGCTGATTGCATGGGTGAAATTGCACGGTTACTAAAAATAGATCAAAATGTAATTCTTGTTCCTATCAACTAAAAAGGTCATTTAGAGTTTCAATTTTTGTATTATAAACATAGGAGAAATTGATTACGGCATATTAAAGAGAAATGTAAATTTCCTTCCATTTGTAACATATATGACTGATTGGCCGCCAGGTCGGTCAGAAATATCTTTAACTAGAAATTCTCTGTTTGCTTCATCTTCTTGTTTGTATCTACTTCAGATGAGCAGGCAAAAATAAATGTGAATAAACAATTTTTGAAATGTAGGAAATGTATGAAAGGACATATTAAATTACCTATAAAGCAAATTAAATTGCAAAATTAGGATAGTAACATGGAATATGTGTCTATTACTAAAGTAATGGTAAAAGTGGTAAAAGTGTTTCAATGAATATGCATCAATGAAATTAATAATATAGCAATTGTAGCCTTTGTACTAGGTCAATATGATGTTATATCGACCAAGAAATGCATATCGACCTCCAGCTTCGCTGTCGGTCAATATTCATCTCTCAAGTCGATATAACATCATATTGACCTATACAAAGGGTATAATTGTATATGTTTTACACTTACCTTCCAGAACAAACTGACCAACTGACGTAAAAATTCCTTTCTCCTCTCATTTGCATTAATTGATTCGTATTTCAGTAATTCTCTTGATCGGGCTATGGAACTTTTAACTGTAAATGGGCTTTTGAAAGAAAAGTTAACGGTTTACCGGTTTTGAAGAACATAGATTCAAGACAACCCATACTTTTTGCATTTTATATATTTATGTTCCACAGAATGTATTGGAATATAATGTCAAATGTGTTGGCGTACCATTGCTTGCCTTTATGACCGGCACTGCTGGCCAAGTAAATGTCGTCTATGAAAACAGAAGTATGAACATCTTGACTACGTAATTAGTACCATGAAAAGGAGATACAGGCATCAATTCCAAACAGACATACCATGCAGACATCAGTAAAAATATTCCATAACACGAAATGGAGTTCCATCTGGGTTGTTCATTGAGGGTGATCAGCTAGCCAATATGCCACCTTCCCTTAGCATACCCGAGTCATATCATCTTTCTTTTACTGGTCCAAACAAGTTCACGATCAATCCGTTTGATCAATCAATGGACGGAAAGTTCAAAATATGCAACTTTTTATGGTCATCTAATACAATTCTTTGGTTTTTAGAGGGTATAATGATGGGCATTACGGTGCAACTTTTAAATCCCAATAGTAAATAAGTGAAGAACTTGCTATTGTAAAAACAAGTTTATCCATAGACAGCCGATCCTGGTCAAAATTTGTCAGTTTTTAAATCTTCTTCCTGAAATCTGTTCATCAATTTGCCCTGTTTATTCAGTCGATGCTCTAAAAGCTTAGGTGGCCTTGTGTTTTGTATACTGGACAGTGTAAACAGATCTTAGTCTGCCTTGATGGTAGCAAGCAGTGTTAGGTAAGATGACCACTAAAACCATGGCAGCTAAGCCAACTTTGGTCTTGACGTACACGTACATTATTAATGAAGAAAATATCAGTAGCTTCTTTCAACTCTTGGGTATATGGGTACTTATACCTACTTGTACCCGTACACGCTCTTCAAACTCATCTATTAAAATGGAGCAAATTGTGACATAAACGTGTGCTCACTCGCACATAATTGCAATTTCAACCTGTCTTATACTAATCAAATGCAGCAAATGGTTATCGTTTTCCACAAATTCGTCAAATATCCAAATCTTCCATTTTACCATCGTCAGTTTTTTTCGAAATATAGGAAAAGATCTGAAAAACTCTACATCTTGCACGATCTCACAAAATTTTCCTTGTGATATTTGAACAAATACAAGGTTGTATCATAAAGTATATTTCAATATATCTATGTGAAGTACTGCATGCACTAAAGTTTGAAATATCCTTGGTTCTGCATGTACTACTTATTGATAGGATTTGGACTTTCCTCTAGTTATTATTATAAAAGAAATAACTCCTTTTACACTCCTTTATTTTTTTATAGCTTTCCGATTAAATAAATGTCCACGCAGTGCACAAGTAACACATTGAACCATATTTGCCAAGAGCTAAGGAAGTGCATTATGAGTAATAATAACTATAGTTAAAAAGATATTTAAGCAATCCATCAAATCATGAAACGAATTTGTATTCATTCAAAGTAATTTCAACTATATGCCAAAGGAATAATTTGTGCTCGGAACTAACCTTAGACATTGAAAATTTGAAATTTATTGACACAAAACGATGTGAGAGAATACGAATGACCGACGGGAAGAGGAATCAGCTATAAACATTAAGATTTGTTTGTTTCTGAATCCTATAAATGTTATTTGGTTATTCTTAAAATGTTTATGTAATGTCTTTGTTCAATAAATATGTTTAAACCAATATATGTTAAAGTATTTTCAGACAAAATCCTCACTAAACACGACTGTTTCAAAGAGTTCCATCCAATGTCAGCAGAAAAGTAGACAATGAAAGGAAATATATGTGGTCTTTAAATAATGGACATAATTACAGTAAATGGTAAAATTCTATAGCGTTCCAAGCAGTCTTTTTATGCCGTTATCTGAAACTGAAAATGCCATAGAAAACGAAAATGGTATCACACGGACACAGGAAGTGTATTGTATAAAGTAGCTTCTAGTGTAATTTTTCAAGGAAATGTAATGTTTATATTCTGGGTTCTAACAGAATTTACTTAAAATGTTAGAGTTTCTGATCGACAATATATTTGTCCAGTTTGGAGGACTTGTTTTTCAACAGACTATCGGAATTCCAATGGGCACAAACTGTGCGCCTCTTTTAGCCGATCTATTTCTCCNGGAAAAGATCTGAAAAACTCTACATCTTACACGATCTCACAAAATTTTCCTTGTTATATTTGAACAAATACAAGGTTGTATCATAAAGTATATTTCAATATATCTATGTGAAGTACTGCATGCACTAAAGTTTGAAATATCCATGGTTCTGCATGTACAACTTATTGATAGGATTTGGACTTTCCTCTAGTTATTATTATAAAAGAAATAACTCCTTTTACACTCCTTTATTTTTTTATAGCTTTCCGATTAAATAAATGTCCACGCAGTGCACAAGTAACACATTGAACCATATTTGCCAAGAGGTAAGGAAGTGCATTATGAGTAATAATAACTATAGTTAAAAAGATATTTAAGCAATCCATCAAATCATGAAACGAATTTGTATTCATTCAAAGTAATTTCAACTATATGCCAAAGGAATAATTTGTGCTCGGAACTAACCTTAGACTTCTTATCATTACATTGAAAATTTGAAATTTATTGACACAAAACGATGTGAGAGAATGCGAATGACCGACGGGAAGAGGAATCAGCTATAAACATTAAGATTTGTTTGTTTCTGAATCCTATAAATGTTATTTAGTTATATATATGGTTATATTCTTAAAATGTTTATGTAATGTCTTTGTTCAATAAATATGTTTAAACCAATATATGTTAAAGTATTTTCAGACAAAAACCTCACTAAACACGACTGTTTCAATGTCAGCAGAAAAGTAGACAATGAAAGGAAATATTTGTGGTCTTTAAATAATGGACATAATTACAGTAAATGATAAAATTCTATAGCGTTCCAAGCAATCTTTTTATGCCGTTATCTGAAACTGAAAATGCCATAGAAAACGAAAATGGTATCACACGGACACAGGAAGTGTATTGAATAAAGTAGCTTCTAGTGTAATTTTTCAAGGAAATGTAATGTTCATATTCTGGGTTCTAACAGAATTTACTTGTTCGTCGTACTCTTTAACCCATTATGTGAGATCTTGCTGTCCGGATTTTGCGCTTTTACATTTGACTCTTTGAAATTTTATTCGCTTGTGTATTCATTATGAGAGTCCTTCTCATTCAGCGACATTAAATGGATGCTAGGAATAGAACTAATTGAGAAATTGTGAGGCTATGTCAACCTCAAAAATGTCTACAGCTTGACTAAAATTACTGAGATCCTTGTTGATAGGGAAAAAAACAAAACAAAAAACGAGTCTTTAAGGAAAGATTGATTGATTGATTGAATATTGTTTAACGTCTACTCAGCAATATTTCAGCTATATCAAGACGAGAACAAGTTGGTTAATAAATAATCACTTAGGGGTATTGAAAGGTTGCATAGGACGGGAAATTCTGACTGCCACTGGAAAAGCAGGGTGAAATCGAGAAGGGCGGGGAATTTAGCCTTGTAGCCGATCACCTTCGGACCACTAAAAAAAGAGCTTGCTACAAGGATTCTTTAACGTGCAGGAAGCGTGGCATTTCTTCCAACACGTGGACCTGAGTTTACATCCTTTCCGAAAGATTGGTTGTGTATTTATTAATCCCGCACAACCACGGAATGGGTCCTTTTTCTATGTCCCGGGGTTCCCTCGGGGTCCTCTGTTACGAAGACTCATTCTCCAAGCTCAGAGGATGCTGCGGGCCTATTTTTAAGCCGGGACCTCGCTAGGCGGCTTTAAGGAAAGAAAAAAAAAGAAAAAAGTGTTGAAAGGATGTGATCTTTTTAATTTTTATCATTTTGCTCTCATGCTTATCTACCCAATAACCCCTTTTACTACTTGTGTCATGTACTATTTGTTCCTTCATAATATTTGTTCCAAACGGAATACATCGGCAAACGAATACGAAGCAAAAATAAGGAAAAAGGTGAATTCCAACATAAAAATTCCAAAATCAGTGAAATTCATATCGAACACAAATTAAGACAGCATGACAAAGAAAAAAAAGGAATAAACAAAAATGAGCAAGAACGCCACAAATCTAAAGCACTAGCAGTGTGAGTTCCTACAAAAACTTAAGGTATAAGGTGCTCAGAAAGGGTAATCATGATCTGCTCCACGCGTGGTTCCCGCCACACTGCCAGCGAAAAGTCCAGTTTTGTCACAGTCAGTGTTTGTCAGTCCGACGATAAACTCTGGATCCACTCAAAGATATCTATTCTCATTTGTGAGATAGAAAAATGTAACGGTCTGTCAAATCATGGTGACAACCGTGAAACTTCTGTAGTGACATTTTGTAACAGCGTAGAAAAAGTATTTCAGAATAGACGTTATGTAACAATTGTTTAGAAAGGATGATAAATAATGCTAATGTTTATAATATTTGTTTCAATGGAACTTTTACGTTGACAGTTTGACCAAATAATTTAACGCGGGAAATTGAATTCCTTATATCCTTCTTACGACATGTAATACTGACTACAAAATGTTCTAATTATAAACAAGACATGTTATACAACATTTACAGAATGTTTTACAAAGATACCTGTAGCTAAATGATATTACTGATCTCTTAATTATACACATCTTCCGTGCGATAAATCACATCTACTCAGACTTACTTCCGCGAGTCACGAATGATTCGGTGTGAATTGTGGTTAGGGGAAATAGACATAATTATCCCCTTTGGAGGAAATAAGAAAAAACCAATTTACTCTTTGTACTTTTACTGTTTAATTGAGAATTTTGTCCGATGGCGAACAAGGCCATCTTCTGTTTGATATTGATTAGGGCCCACACATACCAGTATTAACCGTTCAGCATATGATAGACATCCTTCTGATATATATTTGGCCGTGCCTAGCATATATAATTCCATGTATGACTGTACTTTACCTGGGAAACCTTTTTACACTTGTCTGCACTGTTGTCCTTCGGATCTTTTATGAACTTTTGCAAATTGTGCATGATTTGAAAGCCTGACTGCTCTGACTTGTCAGAGCCCTAACTGCTCTGACCTGTATAGAGTCCTGACTGCTCTGACCTGTCATAGAGTCCTGACTGCTCTGACCTGTCATAGAGCCCTAACTGCTGTGACCTGTCATAGAGTCCTGACTGCTCTGACCTGTCATAGAGTCCTGACTGCTCTGACCTGTCATAGAGTCCTGACTGCTCTGACCTGTCATAGAGTCCTAACTGCTCTGACCTGTCATAGAGCCCTGACTGATTTTATGTTATTAGAGTCCTGACTGCTCTGACCTGTCATAGAGTCCTGACTGCTCTGACCTGTCATAGAGTCCTGACTGCTCTGACCTGTATAGAGTCCTGACCTGCCATAGAGCCCTGACTGATTTTATGTTATTAGAGTTCTTACAACTCTTGCATTGGTTTACTTTTACTGACTTTGAATGAAATTTACTGGACTTTCTTCTTGATCAATTAATTTTATTTTCTCTGACTTCTTTTTTGTTACAATCTCCGAATACGAGACGGTATGACTGGTCAGAGAAGTCTGTATTCTACAGCGATGGAAACGTTCAACATTTCCTACAACACGCACCACGATGAGCGAACAAGATTCACGCGTTCAGCGCACAAGATTCGCACAATGAATTATACAGAAAGTACTCAATCGTGTAGGTGTATCGTGTACCGTATAACGTCAAATAATCTTATAAATTTTAATGACAAAAAGTCGAATCGAGTATTAAAAGTCGAGAATCTTAAAAATGTGCAGCGTAGTCAATTCATAGTAAGTAATTCTACAAAATAGAAAACATCCGAGATTTAACTTGTGACAGCATTATACTTATAGTACTTGACACTTTGGACGGTTCTTAGCACGTGATTTCGATTTCAACTTTCTTCAGGGGGGATAAAAGATATATATGTATGCACATTTATCCATTCGATATTATATCGATCTCGAAAATACTGAAACTTGCTGTAATTTAACCTATAATATATTCTCCATTCAATATTATATCCATACCTGCAATTCTCAAACTGACTATAATTCAACCTAAATAATATAAAAAGTATTTTCTCCATGTGATGTTATATCGATGCCCGCAATACTGAAACTTGCTGTGATTTAGCATAAAACATATAAGGAAATACACGTTACTCCTTCCATTATACAATGCCCACAAGACTGATACTTGCTGTAATTTAACCTAAAACATAAAAAAAGGCAAATTTTCTCTACTCGATGCCTGCATTACTGAAACTTGCTGAAATTTAACCTGGAAGCACATTTTCCCCATTCTATATTATATCAATACCCACAAGACTGAAACTTGCTGTAATATCACCTACAACATTTAAGAAAAGGCGATTTTTTCCATTCGATATTATATTGATGCCCACGATACTGAAACTTGCTGTAATTTAGCCTAAAACATATGAGAAAAGTTACATATTCTCCATTCGATATAAGATCTGTGACCGCAATACTGAAACTTGTTGTAATATAACCTAATTCATATAAGAAAATGCACATTTTCTCCATACGATATTAATAATCGATGCCTGCAATACTGAAACTTGCTGTAATTTAACCTTAAACATATAAGAAAAGGCACATTTTCTACATTCAATATCATATCAATGCCTACAATACTACAAAAAACTTGCTGTCAAGGCATATAATTCTCTTGCTGTAAATTAACTAGAAAAATATCAGAAAAGGGATATTTTAAATGCTGGTTTGGGCTATGAATATTGAAAATTCCATAAACATATCAAATAGAATAATTTTGTGCACATGACTGCCATTTAACAAATACATGTAAGAAAAGCATGTGACGTTCCATCATAATCTGATCCCACTCTATTGTACTATTATAATAGACAGGCTTACTATGTTGTCAAAATGTTGATTAAAGGAAACTTTGCATTCCTATCAAGTTTAAATATTTATTTTGTTTTATTATTACTTTTTCTTTAATTTTTTGTGACAAAAAACGTTTCCATCGCTGATTGATGGCTCTCTATGACTGGTCAGAGCAATGAGAGCTATATGGTAGGTCGGAGCAGTAAAGAATCTATGACAGGTTAGAGCAATCATGGCTCTTAAGACTGGTCAGAGCAGTCAGGCTCTATGACTGGTCAGAGCAGTCAGGATTCTATGACCGCTCAAAGTTAACTTCAAGTTAACTGAGGACTGTTCTCATAACTGCTCCTCAAGTTTATTTGGACAAGAGGTTAAGTCTGCACCCTACTGTAAGGGCTGATGATATTGATCTCGTTTGAGAAATAAGTATAAATTTTACTCTTATAATAGATAAACAAATTAGTTTATAATTATTTTATTTGCTCAAAATAAAGAGACAAAAAGAATGAGACAAATTTAAGGATATGAAGTAAATGGACATGAGACAAAGTCTCTACAAATACATTTAAAAAACCAAGCAAAGGAACACCGCTTTTATTGTTGTTCTTCATCTTGAAGGCACCATGAGGCCTCCAAAACTGAACTTTGCACATACCTCATAGTAAGATCAAAACGGCCCTAGAACCAGTGTAATCGGAATTCTCTGGTAAATATCGATCAACGATACATCCATGTCTTTACATCCATCCATGAATGATGATACCCCCAGCGTTTGAGGAGTAGTCGATACCTTATTCGAACTTAAATCTAACTACACTGCGTATCGGTTCTCCAATTATTAGTTTAGTAGTAACGTGACGATACCCAGATTGCACAAGTTTTTCACGTTTTTAATTCACAAATATTAAAAACTGCAAACGAACTAATAAATTAATTACTTATTTATTCTTTAGACCTTTGTTTTGTACATGGTTATAACAATTCTGGTCCGAAGCTGCTTTGAATAATTCTTGTGTAAACTTGCTTGAAAGTGCACCGTAAATTTGCAGCAAGAAGTACCCAAATTGTACCATTTTTTCAGCATGTTTGAATATGCAGTAACGTATCGCAAGTTAAAATATTTTAGTTAAATTTATTTTGGAGTGTTCCAAGTTTGTTGATTTGATTACAAAATTGTGTGATTTTTATTTCTCAAAATGACTGAAGCAAAAAACTATCAATGAAATTTCTTAAGGGATAACATTATGTTTCAGTTTTCTTTTAATCTTAGCCTCAGTCAGAAAATATTTGCTTCTAATGAAGTTGCCGCGCATTATTTTAGGTTGTTGACATCGATACAAAATGGTCTAGTTCTTGGAACACGCTTAAGCACATTTTTACTTTTGTTAATATGAAATACATTTGTATATGTACTTACGATATTTTATCGTCGGACCATTTCACTGATTGATAATTTACAAGATAACAACAAAAATAAGGATCACAAGTGAGGAAAAAGTATATTTTTGCAGCCGTCGCACGAACTTTATTTCATTGCAGCAACAAATTCCTGAGGATTCGCTATTTAGTCTTGTAATTTCATACCGATAAATTTATCTTTTTCATTTCAATAGATGCAAATAAATACTAAAATGACAAAAATTCATTTGATACACCTTGTTGAATGAATAGTACATTTTCCAACTCTCCTTTCTCATACCGAAGAGACAATTATCAAAATGGCGACCGTTGCTATGGGAACGGAAAATGGCAGGCAAATTTAAAATTTGTTCCAAATTGAATGAAATTTGATAGAACGGTTACTTAGCATGTATAGAAATGAGTTTTGGTCTTTAAAATATGAAAATGGCGACCGTTGCCATGGAAACAGAAAACTGGCGGGAAAAAATCAAATTGCTCCGAATAGGATAAATGTGAGAGATTATCTAATAATAAGATGAGAAAAGGGAAAATTATATTAAAATAACTCAGTAAAAGGGCTGAAAGGGATAAATAACTGTAAACATTTGATGAAACACAGAGATAGATGTGAAAAAGGAAATAATGTACACAAAAGAATAAGAAAAGGGAAAATAATAATAGAATAAATCGCAAAAATTGTGGGAAGAGAAAAATCAAAGCAAAAGAATAACAAAAGCCATCTCCCCTTCCAAACAATTCAACAACCCAGTAGTCAGTACTTCGTTGCTGACCAGAAAACCGATTGTATTGAAACTTGCCATATCTAAATTTTACAAAATTTTGTTAAAAACTAAGGAGTATCTCCTTAATGCATAGCTCTGTCCTTGGCTGAATTTTGGCTTTTTATTTAGATCCTTTTGGTTATTTTGATCTCTATCAGCTTTAACAACTTTTTCGATTACTGGACTTCCAAATGGTTTGGTTTGATATGCACTGATCATGAGACATAAGTTGTCGAAATGCGCATATGCAGAAAATAAATTAACAGCAACTTCGGTATTTTGTTATTTAGGGCAGACGCGATAGAAATACTCCCAGAACAAGCCACTGCTGATTTCCATTTTTATAAATATTACTCCCGAGCATTCGTGAATTACTGCGTTATTCGATCATTCGTTGAATATTTTACAATACCAGTAATCAGAATCTTGGATTAGTTATAGTTTAAGTATCAGATTTTCATTCCAAAAAATGAATACTACATGCTGTTTATATTTACATGTTTAAACTGCCAAGACGTAAAATCAAGCAGACGATCGTAGAAAGACGAAGAGGTTCTTGACACCTTTCAAAAGTTTCCATATTCAATTAATTTTCATTGTGCGCTTGCTGTCAATGCAAGCTATGTCTATGCTGATCGTCAAAAATGATGTTTTTTTTTTCTTATACATAAATTACATTAGTGACGACGGGCGTATCATGCGACTTGGCGCAGATGTTTATTCTACTAGAGGGTGGATAACTCTTCAATATGTCAACCTATAAAAGATATATCTATTAAACTATAGTGTACATGTCCATGATAAAACACTAACAAACACTCAAGAGGCCACATGGATTTTTGTTTTTATGAAATTTTCAATATACAAGACCACCATTAGGGAACCAAAATTAGGGTGTAAAATCAGCATGTTATACTTAACGACAGCATTCAAACACACAAGAGCTTCTGAATTTTTCTGTATATTTTTATCACATGTATCTTATGTTGTTAAGCGCTTAGAGTAATTGTTATTAGTTATGCGCTATATAAATATTGTAAATAATAATAATTTTTCTAAATAAATTTACTTCTGCACTCAAGCACCAAAGATCGAGCTTCAGACCTGTATTCTCTTTCTACATTTAAACACATTAGCTTCTATATATATTCTCCAAATATAACGAACATCTGTTTTCTATTTCTGTTTCATGTGAGTGCCTTGCTTTTGTTTTTGTTTCTGTGCTTTGTAGCTGTCTAACGTCATTGTTTTCTGTGTTCTCGTTTTTGCCATGTCCTTGGATTTCGAGTTTTGTAAATACCACTCTTTTGTTCCTTCGGTATTCTACTTCCGATGTTTCAAGCAAACAATAACTTCTGTATTCTCAAAAATATAAATAGCTCTGCCTTTCTGAGCTCCTTTTGCCAAAGGTCGATATAAATATTCTCGAAATATAATTTATGAAATACTACATCCCACTCAATAGAGAAGAACATACGGCTTTGTTCATTTTTTTTCTGCCTGTGCATATGTTATTTTTGCAATTTGTACAAAGTTGATTGTTTTCCATCTTGGTGTGTAGCCATGTAACACCTCCTTTTCTCGGTCCAGTTGAGCCTTTCTATTTAACTACATGTAGTTACAACTTGTTATACGACATGAATGGTTCACAGCATTTTCACAGGCTCTTATTGGAGGAGTTAATTACATTTAATGTTGTGCACCTCTGAGTTATTAATGTAGAGCCACCAGAATTTCCCTTTTTGTTCTTTTTTTGTTGTTGTTAGTTTTACACCAGGGAATCATTTCCAAACTTGTATGAAACAAATGAGCAATATGTTTTAATGAACCTATGATGGAGTTATACGAATACGAAGCACGTCAATGAGAATCTCATCTTGTTTTGGAACAGGAAACAAAAAATATACAACATTTCCATAACAGAATCTTTAAACCTTTAAACATTGATTTTCTCTGCCCTGTTTTATGAAAATTTTGGCCACTTAAAAATACTGAGGCTTCATTCCGTGTATGACACTCGGTAAATGTCCTTGGTGCTGGATTTAGCTTCCTATTTCGATATTTTTGGAAATTAGCATTTCTTTCTGGGCTACTTTTGGATTATGGCTTTCCATATCATTGGATTTTAATGCTGCTGATGAGAGGCTACTCATTGAAACACATGTACAGAATAACGAAATTTACAGGTTTTTTTTGCATCTTAGTATTTTTTGTATTACGATGTAATTGAAATTAAAACATATTATGTTCAAAACGGGAAATTGAAACATTAATAAAAGCTATATAATGTTATTATTAATTCTTTCCTTATTATTCTCTCCGGTGTACCTATAAGGAAGAAAGTCTTTTAATTACTTTAGATGACTGATTAGTTTTATCGATTAAGGTGCACAGTTTCCGTGCTTGATTGCAACGAAAGTTTATTTATAGTTTATATTGTTATGTTTACGAAATTTTACCTAAAATATTCCTTGTTTCATTAAAATTATTCGTCTGATTTCAATATATAATGACCGACAAGAATAAGGGCGATTGAAATGGACTTGTTACAACATTTAAATTATTACGTTTGTTATGTAATGCTTTTAATAGAGTCGTGGACTTAGTAGTCTACATGCGTATGTTTATTATACTATAGGGAAACGGGACAGAGAAAGGGGAGGTTTGGGTACCAATAGAACGGTATAACCCTACCGCTAGCTTTTACTAGTGGCGGTACCAGGTCCGGCTGTCCCGATTCCCTGTTTACGTTGTTTACGTTTGTCTTTTGTTTTTTTATTGGAGTTTTTTCTTGCGCAGTTCATTCGTACATTGTGGCATGTGACTGTGATTTTCGGGCATTGTAGGTGTTTTCTACTATCTTTTTTATTCTATTTTTGATAGAAATTACATTTGTTGACCTGAACGACTTGTTGCCTGTTTTTCAAAGTACAAAGAGTTATCAAATTAAACACAACAGTGCCCTATCAGTAGATACATATTTATTTGACCTCTACTACACTGTAAGGCTTGTATCGATTATTAGAGGACCAACAACAAGTGAACACAAGACATTATCAGCTGTTGGTCATTTGGCTTGCGCCAACAAATATCGAAATCGTACTTTTTTTACCAATCGTGCTTTAGTGAAATACAACTGACAAAAATGTTGAAAGCACACATTAAACGTGCAACAGGATGAGTACACCTACTGCGTGCTAAATTATTAATTAAAAATGTATTTTATGCAAAGAATTCTTATTTTAAAGTATTTTAAAGTATAACAGCAGAAAGGCTTCGTTTTCTCCATCTGAATTGTATACGAACATTAAGCGGTTTCAATATGAATTTATCACACAAATTTGATTTCTACCAACTCCAAAGTATTCAGCCTTTATCAAGACATTTCAAAATTCAAGAAATCGCTGCATACTCTTTTTTTCTTGGATTAATTACCTATCCTAATAAGCAAAAATAATGCTGTTTCAATGAGCCATTCCTTGTATATTAATACGTAGAGATTAATCTTTTTTGCAATGAGTTAAACTGATGAGCAAAGAAACCTAAATTAACGTAGTAAGCACTGATTTTTTTATTTAGAATTGTAATTAGTCTATTTATGTAAGAAATTTAAGGGCCTTCCGATCTTTCTTTTTGGGAAAGAACTAACTCCCGATGAAGTCCTGAAACTTAAATACTAAGTGCCATAAAAACGCACTACTTACTTTCTATATGAATATATTCGAAAGAAGGGTAGATAGTCACAAAATCCAAAACACTGCCTACAATGTACACATCTGAACAGTTCACTGTTTGCTGCAAAACAAGCACTGAATTATCCAAGCTTTGGTTTTATTAGGCGTTGAAAGAAGGGAATTTTCTCCACTCACCTTCGAGTGCAGCATCAAGTTTGACCAACGTGATTGACAATGGCCGAATATACCTTGCAACCTGGTCCCATAATGAAAGGTTATGATGCAAATTTTGAGAAAACGTTGTGCATTTAAAACGTTATATATTATTCTGATTTAGGAATGTCGCAGTGATTCGTGCTACGCACGCACGTGCATTGCCCCCTCTAATTTGTGCGACCTACCGATGTCTTAAAAAAAATACGGAATAACATCTTGTACATGAATCGCAGAGTTGTTAAATTGAAATAAATTGTTGGGTCTGAGAAAATTCACCATGACACAGCCTGCACTTCAAACAATCAGTCAAACCCATATAGAGATTACATCGTGGTCTCAAAACTCGAATATCCCCATCGTTTTTGCGAAGATAGAACTCCGATTCATCCGTAAAAAGACATAAATGCCCACGCCTTGGGCCCATCATTGGCTGCTTGTTAACGTCGTTGAGGAATCAAAGTGTTGCTTTTGAATGGCCCTCAAACCCAAATTATATGCGTTAACGTATTGACTCCAATAGTTTTGCCATAGAGACATATTTTTGTTTACGTGTTGTTTTATGTGCCACAGGACGAATTCGACCATTCAATGATCGAGTTTGTAGATACCATTCATCTATCTTAGTAATTGCTGAAGTTGAAGAGTTCATTCGTCGTACTATTTCACGTCTAGAGAGACCTCTTGCAACCATAAAAAGAACTTCATGTTGCTGGTTGCCAGAAATCTTTGCAGTGGCAGTTTAACAGGAAAGCGACATAATACAATGAAGCACGGGAAATTTTCAGCCGTCGCCAAGCTTCTCAAAACACTTGTCATAATGGCAATCGAGCGTGTATTATCACCAAGTAGTTATCTTCACACACAGCAGAAAGGTTTATACTATGATAAAGGCATTTTGAATAAAAACATTTTAAGTTGGTCTTTCTTAAATCTAAAAACTTTTAATGAGGAATTAATTTCCGAAATGGCCGTAATTAAAATTAATTGCAGTTGGAGTTAACATATGTTATGGTCTCATGTTTATTTACTCAATATCGTTTCGTAAAATATTTTATCGGAAATATTTGAAAAAGAAATGTTGAGCTTTCTTTTTCATTCACTCTAATGTAGATAGTAAAACAAAGTTGTTATTCTTCTTAGCCTCCAAATAAAATTAGACCCTAAGAAACACCCAATTGTTTACTCAAGCATATAACGGGGTTGTCTGTATAATATTGCTAAATGTCATATGGATCTACGTCGATGGTTTACTGTTCAATAATGCCGCATTAAAAAAGGTGTAAGACACAAGCTACGAAAAACTCGACAACATCTGTTACCCAAAGAATAATTTAGGCAATGTCATCAAACAATAGCATAATACTTCAACGAGTAACAATTGTTTAATATCTTCCTGTACCAAGTTAAATATATTTGATCAAATGACTGTATGACTAAAATTACCAAACGGTATTGTCTGGACATCAAAAAGAGCAAAAAGACCAAAGTATGAGCACAAGAAGGAAAAAGACCCAAAACAAAGCATCTAGGGTCAGCGTACGGTTTGTACAGGCATTGCAAAAGAAATGCAGGGTTTAAGAACGATAATTTTAATTTCAATATATAAAGAAATTTATTCACATCCTGATTAAATCATCACCCTTTGACCATGCACAGTTACAGATAGAATATCCACAACGGCTTCTCATTGGTTCACCCCCTCCATTTTTAGTTTTAAATATGCTGCCTTCTTTGTGCATGTTAAAAACACAAACGGATTTCTACAACCTAATCAATGCATAATGATATATAAATTTTTATTTCAGAAAATATATATTTCAAATATATATATATTTATCAAACAATATGTCATGATTAAAGCAGATAAACGAGACAATTTAAATCTCCTCGTGTAAAAACATATATTATTTCATACCACTTATGCAATATTACTCTTACTTTTTTCTGAACTTTGACAAAAATACATGTAATGCGAATGTAAAATATGATTTTTTAGATGTAAACAAAATTACCTAGTACTTCAAAGCGTGAAACAAAGGAATATCATATATGTACGTAGTTGCAATGCAGGTCGAGATTTTATGCTCTGTGAAAAGTTCGCAAATAACAAGTACACATGGTCAAATACAACATATTCTTCTAATAAAAGTTCATTATTAAAATACATTTAATGACTTAATGCAATTTTTCAATTAAATGTTAAAAACGATATGTAACATTTTTATTTGATAATTTGACATTTTTATATGGTCTAACTTTAAAACTTTATGCTTTAAACATCATTTTCATCCTTCGAATCACGAAGAGAACTAACACATTATACAGAGACTGAGTCTCGTTGACAAATTGGTTAATAGTAGATGATCAAAATGATATTTTCCCCATCGAGTCAAATATTCAAAATATGTCCNACTGTAAGCTCGTGATAACGGTCAAGGTCTGATTGTCAATGATACATGCGTTCACAAAAATTCGTGCATTTCGACTTTGCTGGGAGCGGGGGGATGTGCAGTCTCTGACTGCTGCGTTTCATCATCCTTCGAATCACGAAGAGAACTAACACATTATACAGAGACTGAGTCTCGTTGACAAATTGGTTAATAGTAGATGATCAAAATGATATTTTCCCCATCGAGTCAAATATTCAAAATATGTCCCGCAATGGTTGAATGTTTTTTTTTTGGGAACCAAACAGAATGATTAACGAGTTAAGTTTTAAGGACAAAAACTAAAATGAAAGTAACTTTAATATTTTGTAATATATACAACATTCTTTAAAGGTAGGTTAAATTTTCAAGTGATTAAATCATAATCGTTCCACTATGATAAGTCCAATGTCAAACTATGTTCAGTGCTTATGTCAAATCAGAATGATATGAGTAATCTTTGTATAGGAACTTTACTATATCATTCCATTTTATATAATTTATTAGATAGTTTAAGAGCAGATGATGAAAATTGTGTTTTTTCTCTTTGGGTCCAATGCTGAACTATGTTGCCAGTTGGTGGCCATGCTTTTTATTTGGTCCATATTAAATGAGCAAACTCTGTATAGAGGCCTCCTATTTTACACTTTCATGAAGTTTGGTTGAATTTGCTTTAAAGGTCTCATAGAGATAATCAAATTATGATTTAATTTAAGGTCCAATGTTAATTTATATTCAGTGCCTGTACAGGTATCATGTTTGGAAAGTTCTTTATATAAAAAATACCTGAATTCGCTCCCGTTCGACAAAAGGAAAAATAGCTGCACACGTTTCATATATCATTCCTGTAAAGTTTATCTGAAATAATGTTTATAAATGATAATAAAAATGTGAAAAGTAATAGAGGGAAGGAAGAACGACGGGCGGCCAAGTTATGGAAATATCTCATAATGATCCTTTGGATTACAGTCACGTTTTAAATACACACATTAAAAAGCCTGAGACAACAGGTACTGTTTAGATGTGCATTAAATTCTATGACAGATTAAATTAAAAATATTTATCTTTTCTATTTGGTTAGATAGGCCAAGAGATTCATTTTCCAATTCAAAAGATTGATTTGAATTTTACGATAGTAGACCTACTCTTTTATCTGAATGGCATTTGAAACAGTCTGTTCCATCGATGCTTTCTAAGCTTTGATGTGTGAAAAGAATTATATTCATCTACGTTGTTTAGAAGCTTAGAATATATTAATGAACATTATCTAAACAAACATACAAGTGATTTTTTCAGTTATGTTCCTTAACCTAGATTTACCCCTCTTAAACGGACAATACTTTTTTGCAGATGCCACACATCTAAGTATTTTAAGTACAAGTCCGTCGAAGAAACAGGCAAAATGCATTGGTGAGGTGGCACATTAAGGAAAAAAATGCAAACTTTTGATGTTTGATTTTAATAAAACTAACCAAGAAAACGTCATTTCGATAAGTAAAAGTTCTGTATTATCTGCTTTTTTGAGTTATCAGCGTCCACAATTTAGTTACATTGTACAGTGAAAAGTACGGGAAGAGCTTTCCGCCATTTTTTTCTTTATATAACCATTCAATATTATCTCGATATCAAACACATGTTCGAATGTAAAAACTTTTTGTGATGTGTTTTTATGACCAAATGAATACCCATAAGCCAAAAAATAAAGAATCTAAATTTTGCATGTGCCACCCACTCCCTGACTCTAATCTAGAATACTACTTAAGATACTTCTTTATTCAAATGACTGAGTTTTTTTTTAACTTTCTTTAAATTCATATCGGAAATTTTCAAGAACAGAATACTGTTGTGTGATTAAATGATTACTAAACATCTTCTATACACGTTTTTTTTTATGTACGGGAGATGAAATCGATTTATCTTCTTATCTCCTATCATATTGGTTAATATCGAGTTCATTTTTAAATTATTAATACATTTTTATATCGATTAAAAAACAATGAATAATTAATTTTAGGCACTACAGAAGGTGACCTTTTAATACATAATTGGATTGTATGAGACATCAAACAGCTGACTGCATAATGTCAGTAGCTAGAACCCAGAATACTCTTTCTTCTTGGTGTTTATCACGTTTTTGATGTTTTGCACGTCTCTCTTCTCGACGTCGTCGTCGGTGTTCTGGTATAGGTGATGTTTCTGAAATACAAGTAAAAAATGTTTAAAACCACCTAGAGGACCACCATGGGATATCAGTTACCCAGACAAAGGTTCTTTCCTACCACATCTCAAGTTTGTGTTCCTCTACTGAGTTTGACTTATTACCGGAATAGACTTGTTCAACACGGCGGATGACTTTTAAGAAACGGGAAATGCTCATTATTCTTTTATAACTGTTCTTTACTCTTGTTTTTTTTATTGTGTCCGTGTTGTTCATCTGTTGGTGTGTGCCCATTTTTCTTTTTCGTGCCGTGCCGTGTCGTGGTATCCTTTGTTTTTTGTTTTACCAATGTTGTCATTGTCATTTGGTTATTTGTTTTTGGACTGATGGTTCGGTTACCACTTTCCTTATAAAAGTTTGTATCATGAACGGGACATGAATCCTTTACTCCAATAATACAACCATGTGGAGTGTTCTAAGTAATGCAAGTTCAGTATTATTGCAAACAGTGTTCAGTACTTAAATCTGGTTCCATAGACTCGTCTGCAGAGCGTTTAACCGCGCGCGTCTCCATTTGATGGATACTTTATCGATGGATGGTCAGGTCATGGGGGCAAACCATTGACTGTTCAGAAGGGCCACGCTAGATTCAGTATAAAGATCCCTTTTTTGATTTTTGAATACACTACTTGAAAGTAATAGCCTTCCTTATTCATTTCTTTCCTTTTCCAGTTGTTATCAAAACTTGCAACCGGGATTGTGACACTCCAAAATGGCTACAATTTTTAAACATTTGACACCTGATTTAGCTCAATCTTGCATACTAAATAGATCTTGTCACTGGGATGATTTTCATCGTGTAATGTTTTAAATCCGTCACAATTTTGAGTTGTCAGCAAAAATAACTATTGAGCCATTTGGTTTTGTTTTAGCAAAGACATTAAGAATCTAACACCAGGGGAAGTGCAAAACAGGAGAATCTCAGACACACCAGGGTAAGATTTACAGTCTCGGACGAAGCTTGCTAAGTCCAAGATGATTGAAATCTTTCCCAAAGGTGTCTGAGATTCTCTTGTCTCGCACTTCCACTGGTATTTATATACTACAATGTATTAGTAATTTGTTTTGCGAGTATGGAATTCTCAGCTTGTATTGCATCGAGTGCGAAGCACGAGATGCAATACGAGCTGAGAAATCCATCCGAGCAAAACAAATTACTAATAGTATTTTTATCGCTAATTTTGTTATTAATATACACGAGATATATGTTTCTTTTTCTTTTGAAATATTTTTTAGGTTAAATATGTAATTTCTAGTTAAGTATAGCGCTTTCTTTGATGGGATTATTTTTTCACGAAACGTCACGCGACGTGATATTAATACGCTGTTGCTAACGTTCCATAGAGATTGACGATAATATGTTCATATCAGTGCAGTGCAGTGATAATAGAATAACGTCGCTCGGGAACAGTTGAAAATCTAGCAAATTAGCGATAATTGATTTTATTTCTCACTGTATTCACCCTAAAATATACTGAAATCCACACAAAAATATCGTCCCCTTTCGTCTGTTTACACAAAGAGTTATATCCCTTTTTGTAACGTCATAAAATCAGGAATGTATACCCGAGCTCGCCATATTTTAAAAGATGATTTTCTTGTATTTGCCTGTAATATTTAATTTTACATGATATATCTTTTATAACATATAGATTTAACTCACTTATGATCA
The DNA here is from genome assembly GCA_002080025.1 of Modiolus philippinarum. Lineage (NCBI taxonomy): Eukaryota > Metazoa > Mollusca > Bivalvia > Mytilida > Modiolidae > Modiolus > Modiolus philippinarum. The sequence goes on along the minus strand of MJUU01046754.1, from coordinate 46,532 downwards.
CTAATGAGGACAAATGTAGACTGCATACCCTAATGTGCTAAACATGATGTCTGTAGGTAAATTGCACGTGATTTTTTTTGTTTCATACTAGTGTAAAGAATAAAAGCTTCTTACATGAGAGCAGATCAAAGATCGGGGTATCTTACATTGTGACGTCGGGTGTTTTATGACGTTTAGTCATAGTAACGATTATTGTATCACAAAATTGAGCATATATGATTGGTCATTTACACATGGAAGACAAGGTCGCGTGCATCGATCTCACAAGGGTCGTCTCATACCGAAAACCATCATTTACAGAAGAAAAGGAAATCTCACACCGCTAAAAATAGGAACTGCTGTGTTTCAAAAGTGAGAAAATCATATTTTGACCTCATCAGTATAAATCAACAGCAATTTATATTAAAATATATTACAAATCATCTATTAAGTTTCCATTTAACATGCCAAGTCAAAGGTGAAAATAAAAAGACAAAACTCTCAGCCATGAAATTTATATATCCATTCATTTGAATTGCGTTCAAGACATTTCACAAGCAGCGGAGTATCTAATGTCTAGACATGCATGCAATCGTGTACGTTTTTGCACATCTTACCCTTCATCAGATCTTTCACAAAACATGTAGATATAATGAAGCATGCATAGGCCCACAAAATGAAAAAAACTAAATTCATCATGTCACCGTAAGATGTGGTGATCATTGAATTCTCCCTTCACGCATACACACCTACTGATTGACATAAAATAGGACATATATACTATGTAAACCATGTTCAACAAAAAAATCAGACCAACTAGGAAGCATGAGATGCTATATTTTCCATTGATATTTTCCAATCAACAGTTTGCTTTATATTTCCCAATTCGGGTCAACAACAGCCTTGTACATATTTTTATCTGAAAACGATCTTCCTCTTGCAAATCTCTGATTTTTGCTTTCCATTTAAGTCATAATTGGTTATTTTTCTCTGTTATTTTTTAGCATCTTTAAGTTTAAGCTCTTCCTAATGTTTAGATTTTATCTGCACTGATGAGACATAAGTTATCGAAATGACCATATATATAAACTAAATTTAAAGTAACTTCGGTATTTTGTTATTTCATATATATCTTTATGGTAATTTGAGCTGTATGAGATTTTACAAATATTTCTTTAGTTTTGATTTGTTCTGGACTGAAGAGACATATTTTGATGAATTGGCCATATGCAGAAACAAAATTTACAGTAACTTGATATTTTGAAATTTGTTGTTTATCAAAATCTATCCTATCATGAAATTGACTTCTTTCCTGAAAGTTCAATCAACATAAAATAGAACATTTTTAGTAAACCAAAACTTTTGTGGAAAATATTCACTAGATATAGCCGCTGAAGTTACAAAACTAAATTGAATTGAAACGTTTAGGTGATTATAAACGGGTTATTCCCTTACATGTGGGGAACTCCTTTAATATATACATATATATTTGGGGCCAATAAAACTAGTTTAACCCCGCCGCAGCAGGTTTGCGCCTGTCCTAAGTCATGAAATTTATAAAGCCTTCGTGTGTCTTGTCTGTTTTCTAGTTAGTTTACTTTATGTCTATAGGCGTCTAGGATGATGTTTATTTCGCTGAACTTGATTACTCTTTATATAGGAGCCGAGTCCGACCTGCAGTTGGGTTTAAGGGTTTCCTCACCTTATGGTGGCTTTGAGTTGTTATTACTCCCCTTTGTGTCGTTGTCTCTTTGACACATTCCCCGTTTCCCTTCTTTTTTCTAAATATATATTAAAGGAATACTTTCCTCTTTCAAGATTGTGGTCATGGAGTTAGTAGTCTACCTGTATTGGCTTTTATTCGTATGTTTTATTAAACTATAAGAAAAAGGGACAGATAAAGGGGAGCTCGAGGTTTGGGTACCCATAAACCGGTTTAACCCTACCGCTGACTTTTGCTAGTGCCGGTACCAAGTCCGACTGTCCCAAGTTCCTATCGTTGTTTACGTTTGTCCTTTGTCTTGTTTGTGTTTTTCCTGTGTAGTTCCCTAGCAGATTGCGGCATGTGACTTGTATTTTCAGCCATTGTAGTACATCGGCAAACGAATACCGAAGCAAAAACGAGGAAAGGGGAAATTCTAAAATCATAAATCCAAATTCACAGCAATTCACATAGACACGAATTGAGACAGTATGACAAAGACAAAACAAATAAACAAAAATGAACAAGAACGCCACAAACTAAAGCACCAGCAGTGTGAACCCCTATCAAAAACTGAGGTATCATCAGGTGCTCCACGCATGTTTCCTGTTATCCCCTTTGTTACTGAACAAAAAGTGAAGTTCATGTACTTACTTTGTGGTTGTACTGGTCGTTCCACGTCGTTACTTTGTACAAAACGTGTGGCATAATAGATGGATGGTCTCTGCATTTCGTTGATATTTTGATACTGGTCTTGTGAGTGTCCTGACCATAAATCATTTTCCATTACGGGTAATCGCCGTGGTGAAGCTCTTGTAGTAAATTCTGTGTTATCGTCTTGATGTGTGTTTGAATATGTTCCAGAATGTAAACTCAATGTCGGTTTCTTCTTTTTCTTCTTTTTAGAGCCAGATCTTTGCACCTTAGGCTCCCTCTCAACGTATCCTATTTGTTCATAATATGGATTAATTTCTTTATGTTGTCTCTTTGGTTTTTGGACGGAACTTTCCATGTGAGTCTCAGTTTCGTTGTTACTAAGTTCATTTTCTTCGTACACGGTATCTAAATGATACGAACATTGTGTAACATATTACAAAGAAAACAAATGAAAAACGTGTTCCCTAAAGAGTTGTGACAGTAAATTTCAGTTATGCTCATGATTAATTCGACCACTATTGAACGAAATCGATGAGGGTCAAATTTAAAATAAATCGTGTGGAAAACCGTCAACAAATATATTCAGATATAGACATAACGCTTTCCAAACTCTGTATTACCCTTAGTATAAGTTAGATAACCTTATTGTTTCTGTTTAGGAGTTTTCTACAACGAAAAAAATAATTAAATTTCACTGAAAAGTTGCATTTTTCTAACAAAGTTATTATATGAACTCCACATATTGAAGTTTCGGTCTTTTTTGTTTTTTGTTTTTGTTTTGTTTTGTTGTTTTTGTTGTTTTTTGTTTTGTTTTTTTGGGGTTTTTTTGTTTTTGTTTTTTTGTTTTTTGTTTTTTGGTTTTTTTTGTTTGTTTTTTATTGTTTTGTTTAGTTTTTTGTTTTGTTTTGTTTTTTTTTGTGTTTTTTGTTGTTGTTTTTTTGTGTTTTTTTGTGTGTGTTTTTTGTTTTTTGTGTGACCTATCTAGAGGTTTCACCAACGTAGTCATAAGTGAAACGAACAGGAATGCAACGGTGATTTTTATTTCTTTATTTCAGAGCTCTTCGCCGTATCAAACATTACCCTTCGAGTTTACTACATTCAATAGCATCTGTCTAATTTTGAATCAACTGTACAGGGTGATTTTCATGTAAGACCTTTTTCAGTCACATAATCAAAGTAGACAACAGTCAAAACATGAGTAAAAACAAAATTGATTGGTAAAATATTAGTGTCCTGTCAGAAAAATACATATGTAGTAGCCAGTATTTTAATGAAAAGTGATTTTATTTGGGAAACTTGCAACATCTTAATTTAGTATCTTTCTCATATATTACTCTGTCCTTGACTGATTTTGGCTTTGGCAATACTTAGCATTTAGCATAGTAAGCCTATTATACACTAATTTGTAATTACCATATTGTCTTGGACTTTTCAATTTACTGTTCTGTCTTAAATAATTTTTCATATTGATATATCCTGATGACGTCAGCGACGCCATTAAATCTTCCCACTTGGCACCATGTGTATTGCACCTAATAGCACCAATTCTTGGCCGTTTTGCTGCGAGGTTAACCTCCAGATATTCTATTTGTAGTTGTCGAATAAACATTTTCCGTTTATGAAATTTCCAGAATGAGCACAAGAGTGTAATGAACATTCCTGTGGCTACACAAATGGATGGTATCCAGTAGAGAAATGCTTGTCCTGGTGGTAAATCGTGCATTGTATCTGCAGAAGAAAAATGACAGGATTTAAAAGATGGAAACAATGTTATAAGAATAATAGCTTCTTACATGAGAGCATATCAAAGATCGGTATATATTTCATGAATGTAAGAAATTCCGTCTTTTCTAGAGTGGAGCGCAGCAAAAAAGGGGAATAAGAAGAATTTTTTACATGAGTGAAAGATACACCAATCCTTGATTTTGATCGAATGTGAGTAGCTATTGCTTCCGTAAAATATTATTTGAAATGTCCCGAAACCTCTGATGGAGAAGAAAAGTCCCACCCCTTTTAATATACTTTCCACTGTGACTTTTACGTATTTTTTTGTTGTTGTGCCATTGTTACTGCCGTTGATTCATAAAGATAAACATTTCTGATTTGCCGTTTGACGAGTTGAGACGAGTTGACGTGAGATCGTCTCCACTCGGTCGTCTCACGCCGGAAATGACCATTTACGGAGGAATTTTCACAATAAAATATCCAAGTTGCAGATTAAACAGAAGATTTTGTAATGCTGTACAAATGTTCCCAACTCTCATCAGTAGCAATAAAATCAAATAATTTGGAAAGCCACAATCCAAACATTGTCAAAAAGAAGTATTTTTTTACCAAAAATAACGAAATAGTAGGCCAAATCCAGTACCAAGGACATTCATCGAGTGCAATATATGAAATGAAGTCCCATGGGATAAGAATTTAATTTTGTGCTCTAGTTTTGAGCTTTCTTTTTGTGATTCGTGTGTATTTTGTGTTTTGTGTCGTGAATATGGTCTTCAGGTGTCTCATTTTTGTCGTGTCTCTGCACTTTGATTTGTTATCTACTTGTACGTTGTTCTTTCTGTATAGGGTCTGTAAGTCTCGTCATGTGACACCGTGATTTCACGATAAAATTGAAATTTAAAAACGTTTCCCGCCAAAATATGACGTTTTCAGATTATGACGTTCAAATATATTTGTTTGAAACATCATGAGTCTTTGTACCCGGAAGTTTCAAAATTGAACGAGACGTACAGACCCTATTGTACTGCCAATGTTATACAAAACACACTTTCTGAATACATTTATATCCCCTGTCAATTCTCTGTGGTGCTATACATCAGAAATTTTATTACATGTATAAAACAATTTCTTAGTAAATGACCAAATTACTGCAGAATGTGTCAATAAGGCTAACAAATGAAAATGAAACAATTCAACACCTCAATTTGTCATGTATGTTATCCAGGAAGAATTTTCCTTGCAGGGTGAGGTATTTGATCCACAAATCACCAGAAATACGGGACTCTCGAGGAAGGAACTCTCGTGTAATCGAAGGCGAAAATGATCGTCTCAAATACCAGTAAGCAGGAATGTCTCACGTTCTGGATAAACCAAAATTCGCAAATGTCAATCTCCTATTATTATAAATCTAGGGACATTTATTAAAATAGTTTCATTTTGTTTTTCAATTATTGGATTGTAAAATGCTTTGAATAATTTAGACTTCACCGTTTATTTGTATAGACTTTGTTTTATGTCTCATTTACTCCCGTTTGTGGTTAATTTTTAAATTTTACCTGATCCAAACGCAGACTATGGACTGGTTTCCGTGTTTTACAAGTCGAAGAAACAAGAATGTTTCTTGAAATACATTGTCAACGAAATACCAAAAAAAAAAAGAATTCTAAAATCGAAAATCCAAGAACACGGTAAACCATACAAAAAGCATGATAAAGACAAAACATTTGGAAAAATTAACAGATACGCCACATGGGTTAATCAGTAGCAATGTGAACCCCACAATAATAGGAAATATCAACAGGTGCTCTGGAACGGTAAGCGTGGAATCCGTGAAACTGTTTACAAGAGGATTTTAAATTTATTTAATAGAATAAAAAAGATAGTCAAAAAAGAATAAAAAAGATAACAGGAAACCCCTACAATTACCGAAAAACAAAGTCACATGCTACAAAGTAACAAGGAACTGCCCAAGATGTATGGACAGGAATGCCACAAAATTAAATCAATAGCAGTGTAAATACCCACAAAAATGAGGTGATATCATCAGGTGCTCTGCCAAGGTAAGCGTGGCATCCGTGAAACTTCCAACAAGAGGCTGACATATTCACAGGAAGGGCACTTATTATAAGATGTCAAAGAGAAGTTCACCGGAATGGAAAATGTGTCCCGTAAAGCATACAAATAATTTTCTAGACACGATAAGGTGGTCTACAAAGAGTGAATAATTAAATCCCAATCCAAAGTGTTTCAAATTAGAGACATCTTGCTGCAATAAACATTCAAACTACATTTAAAAATATCAGTTTGACAATATTTGCATCAAATTAAGATCTTGGAGCTTTTGGACTTATTAAATTGGTAATGATAAACATTACCAGAATTTCTATGCCATAAAGGGCTGATATATGCCTTAGCTTACATTTTGTTTCATCTCTACTGTCTATTAACATGTTCAAAATTTAAAATGGGATTATAACATTTGTACCTTGAAAATCCATTTGAAAACAAATGTCGACTCATAATGAATTATAAACATACGACATGCCAGGAAACATTTTAATATTTCTTGTTCAAAATGATAATTTCACCTTACTTTCAAGATTTTTTTTTTAATTATAATCCTGCTGTTTATATAATATACATATATATTGATTTTTTTTACCAACCATAATTAAAGCTTTGAAATAAAGTTTGTCAATAAAAGCTTGAGGAAAAGATATATACTTCCTTAGATACCAGTTTGTTGATTAAAGTATTTGCAGCTAAGGCAGAATATCTATTGATATTTACCAGTCAATTCCTCTTTGTCAATCAAATACGTGTGACGGGTATTTACAACAATTTCCTAACTACATTATTTGAAGTCAGCTCTATTTATATTAAATGAGAATGAGTAAAAACATCTCGGTAGATTGTGAAATTGAGTCATCAGATCTAGATATTTAACTTGAATTTTAGATTGTGTAAAAAAAAACAGTTATTATACTAAATAACAATGAGTAATAAATTTCTTTGATTTTGAAATAGTCATCATATATGACTTTAAATTCGAATTGTGTGAAAAAAACACAATTTATACTAAATGAGAATGAGTAATAGATTTCTTTGATTGTGAAATAGAGTCATCATATATGTCTATAAATTCGGATGGTGCACAAAAACACAATTAATATTTAATTAGAATGAGCAAACTTTTCTTATATAAATTTAAATTCAGATGGTTAACAAAAACATATTTCGGTTTATATGGATTTGCAAATGTTTTGATTTGTTTTATACTGAAAAGACATAAGTTGTCCAAGTCCGCAGGTGCAGAAACTAAATTCACAGAATCTTTGGTATTTTGTTATTTACATGTAATAAGAATGAATAAAACAACTCTTTGATTGTGAAATAGAATCACCACATTTAATTTTTAAATTCAGAAAGTGTGCCAATATACAATTTATACTAAATAAGAATTTGATGGTGATATATGGCCATTATATTTGAATTAAAATCAGATTGTACCCCCCCCCCTAAAAAAGATATATATTATCACTTGGCCGATGCCTCTGCTTGTAGACTGTTATTCCCCGAGGGTATTCACCAACTCAGTAGTCGTTACAGCGGTGCTGACCGCAAAACCGATTGTAATGAAACTTGCAATATCTAAACTTTGCAATATTTTGTTTATAATTAAGGAGTATCTCCCTCATGCATAATTCTGTCCTTAGCTGAATTTGTTTTTTCTATTTGGTTATTTATTCTCTTTCAGCTTTAACATGTTTTTCGGTAAATAGACTTCCAAATGTTTTACTTTGATCTGCACTGATGAGACATAAGTTGACGAATTTTGCATATGTAGGAAATAAATTAGCAGTAAACTTCGGTATTCTTATTTTTACTAAATATGAATGATTGAAAGATCATTTTCCATTGTAAAATGGAGCCATTATCTTTTAACTTTAAATTTCGATAGTGTACCACAACAGAATTTGTACAAAATAAGAAGGATTAAAAGATCTCTGTACATTTGGTTTATCTGTTCAAAATGCACATTTTAAGGAAGCTCACCCCTGATGTTGTTTATATTAAGGATTTCTTGAAACATATTTAATTGATTAAGCATTGTAGACAAAATGAAATGGTAAAAAGAAATATATAGGTCCGTGTGATTTAACGGCGATACAAGACATTGAAAAATTCGGCGGGAAAAAGATTTTTCTGGATTTTCCCTTAATTTAACATAAGGACTATTTTCATGTATAAAAGCTAGGGAGTTATATCAAGAATCTTTTGTAAACTTGTCAGGTGTCTGAATTTGACCTATAAAAGACATTCATGAAATAAAAAGTGGGGGTCCGTGTGCAAATTCTTAAAGCCATTGAACTGGAGAAAACCAGAGGAGTTCCGAAATCTGACACAAATTCAAAAATGTGATGAGTGAACCTTAAGCAATATTGTTTTCATTTAAATGACAAAGTAAAAAGTAGTGAATTTTCCCATAAATAATCGAAAATCAACGTTCAAATAGCATGCTCATCTTTGATAAATGCGCAATTATTATGCAATATTTTGCAAAAGTGACAGGTCAATTATAAATATTTTTCTTTCAAAAATGTCAAAATTCAAAATAAAAAATATTCACATCTTTGATATATGCATAATTAACCTGCATGATAAAACCTTTTCATCTTACAAAAACTATAGGAGGAGTTATTCACACAACAAATGTAACCTATAAGAAATAAATGACCTACAATGACCAAGTTCAAAAATACGTTGTTTTTTTTTAATGAAAATTAAAACTACAAAAAGCATTCACATTTTCGATATGTGCACAATTAATCTGCAAGATAAAAACTTCAAACTTTGGCTTTTTTATTTTTTGTATTTCAAATTGTTATTCTGACCACTTGTTTGTTGTGCCCACATCTCATGATTTTATTATTCCAGTTCTTCTTACTATTGGCTCGACGAGTGCCATGTGGTTGTTTAAATGTTGTGATCGTCTTCCATTAGTCTTTTTGTCTGTCAACGGATGACAGCGATTTTAAGAACACTTTGACATTTAAGTATATGTTTTTGACGATTCCGCCACCATATGTTAAGTCACATGGATGTAGTATTGCTCGACATCTAGCAATGAATTTCGCTCAAACCGGTGCCAGGGGCTATCTTGAACTTACTATGAGGTAAGAGTACAGCTCATTGTTGGAGGCCTCATGGGAACTTCAAGATAAAGAACAACAATAATAGCTTTGTTCCATTACTTAGTTTTACCATGTATTTGTAGAGACTTTGTCTCATTTGCATTTACTCCATATCCCTTCATTGTTAATTCCTACCCGGGAGGTGTTTTCCGGACAAATATCATTATCTACTTAGTTATGAACGGATTGATGGACCAGTCAAAACAATAAAACCTCCACAACTTAGTTGCGTGGGGTATAATAAGCAAAATAAGTTTGCAGATTGCTAAATAGAGTCATCATATTTAATTTTCAATTTAGATGTTAAACAAAATCACTATCTATACTAAATAAGAATGATTAAAACATCTGTTAAGATTGTAAATAAATCCATTAAAGTAAAATCGTGGTGAAAAACCAACACACAGTTTCTTCTAAATGTGAAGGAGTGAAAACAAACCTCTGATTGTTTAAAAGTCTTTTTTTATTTTAAGTCAAGGCCCAGATTGTGTTTATATTTACAACTCATACAAAATGAGAACGAGTACAACTTCTCTCTGATTGTCAATTAGAGTCATCATACCTATCTTTAAATTCAGATAATAGACCTAAAAACAATTATACTAAAATTTAAATGGAGTAATAGTATTCAAATGATAACCCAAAACACAATTATACAACATGAGAAGGAGATGAGTAAAACACCCCTTTGATAGTCATCATGTAAAAAACATACATTCTAGTGCACGATGTACCATAAGAGCAGTCATCTTTAACTTTGAATGCAGACAGTAACAAAATAGAAACGCCTGTCCCATTGTTTGATTTTACCATATTTTTGTAGAGACTTTGTCTAATGTGCATTTACTCCACATCTTTTCATTGGAAATGCTTTACTTAGCTTATTTCATGTTATCGATTGCATGTTTTATGTATCATGTAGTTTCTTGAATAAATATGTCTAAACCCAAGTTGATCATGAATTAGAAAAAAAAAGTTAAATAAGAGATAATGCGTTTTGCAGCTTTGTTCTTTACATAACAAACCCATCAACGAACTTTAATTAAGCAATGTACTTATGTTTCATGTCAGTTTTCATCATTATCAAACAGTTGATATACATGGCTATACATTTAGATCATATTGGTTATCCGTTCTCTATTAGTTTTTAAACATCTTTGAATTGATGGTCTTCCAAACGTTTAGATTTTATCTGCACTTAAGAGACATAAGTTGTCGAAATGCGCATATGCAGAAAGCAAATTTACAGTAACTTCGGTATTTAGTTATTTGATAAGGATGTTGGCAGAATGAAGAATAAAATGAAACAAGAAATAAGAGAATCTGTTCCAAATGCGACATTATTATTTTGCTTTCCATTTATTTAAAACTAATAAACTGATATAGGGTTACAAACATAACATATTAACACACTGTTCACAGAAAGTTTTAGAAAAACAATGTAACTGATTTAAAACCATGCAAACGCTTTCATTCGCAATTAATGCAAAACCTGCACATATAATGAATAAGCTATGTACAATGAAAACAATATGTTTTTCATTTCATTAAATGGCATTCTTTAGAATTTCACGGCAAATGTTGGGATATTATTTTCTGGCAGTAATTGAATAAGTGCGTGCAAATCCCCTCAAAAAACTTCAACGTCGCAATCCGATTTCTTGGCACCCTCCTGAAGAAAATTGCACTTACCGACTCAGTTTATGAGTCAGCAAACTGTAGCTCTACATTGTTGGAACTAAATGATGAATGTTGTTTTTATATTGATAGTGATGAAAGATTATTACCAAGAGCAAATGATAGAAAAAAAATAGCCAAAAGTACAGCAATATTAAAACATTCACCCTGTAAAAATGCAAACTAAAAGGATTATCTGTCTCAGCTAAAGTTTGCTTTTTGCTGAAATTAACTTTTTCTACGTGGTGTTTGTGTAACATTCAAGGTCTGTTTATACCCTATACATCTAGTTCTTTTTGCTTATGGCCTACAGGTGAATATATAATGTCTTCTGCTTAGGTACTACATATGCTGTGGTATTTATTTAAGCTTAATGAGAAACCTCGGTCGGTTATCTCCATGTACCAAGTAAGTTATATATGGTTATAGTGGAGATAATTTTGATTTCAATTTCAAAAGAGGCTATTGATATGCTGATTAAAATTGTTTCCACTTTGAAAAATACAAACTGAGATAGCCAACCGAGGGTTTCATAAGTATTGTATTTTGTAGTAGATATATACATGTTTAGTGGTTTATTATGTTTTTCATCGTCATCTCTGCTAGCCTTTCTTATCTTAAGGTGTCTGTTTGTACTATACGAGTACCATCGTCTGAATTATACTGCGTCCCGTTTCCGTTCTTTTTTCTATGTTTTCGATTTCCCAAATGCATAGATTTTTAATTTACAAAGATCGTTATGGACGCTGTTGAAGATTATGCCAGAGCGTGATTTAAGAGAGAGACGGGCCAAGAATCAGAATTTGGGCCCTTGTAAGATTGGGTAAGATCCATTCGGTCTTTAGTGTGGAGTCGTGATAACAAACTACTCAGATATGTTAACAATCGACCTAAGGCTGTATTAAAGATCATGAAGCCAGTAAGTATCTCTCTATATTTCATAAAAATATGTTGTTGTACCTGCAGACAATGTTTCTAATAACATCGTTTTTGTATGTAAAGCACATTAATTATTAACTACCTTATCAAAGAACTGGTTATTCATCCCAATACACCAGGTAGTTCTACATACAAAAAAGTTTCATTTGACAAAGATGAAATCCTTTATCTCCTTGACAGCCTTATCAATCAAGGTTTTAAAAATATTTTATCTCATACGATCATTAAAAAGTTATTTCATAGATATTAGTCCTTTTGCAGAAATTTTGAGTTTTGGTTCGGACTGTGAGTCAAGATTCTTTTTTACATATACGCCCGCCTTGCAGGCGGTATGTAGTATTCACATTGTCCGTCCGTGTTTTTGTACCCAATAGCTGGTATTCAATACTCCTCCTAAACCACTTATTGGAATTTCATGAAACTTATGCAGGAGCTTAATTACATGCTGCAGATGTGCACTACGCATTAATTCCATTTTTCCCAGAATTTTTACATGTTTTGGACTTAGTCATATTAGCTCTTTTAGCTCAATGGAAACCATATGGTGATCACCTGGTATCTACTACTCCTCCTAAACCACTGGTTAGAATTTTCTTGAAACTTACACAGGAGCTTAATTACATATTGTAGATATGCACTACGTATTTTGTTTTCCAATAATTTCTTTTTTCAAGATTTTTGACATGTTTTGGACTTAGTCAATTTTGTTTTTGTCGCTCAATGCAAACCATATGGTGACCACTTGGTATCCACTACTCCTCATAAACCACTTATATGAATTTCATAAAACTTATACTGGAGCTTAATTACATATTGTAGATGTGCACTACCTGTTTTGTTTTCCAATAATTCCTTTTTGCCTGATTTTTGACATGTTTTGGACTTAGTCAATTTGGTCTTTTCGTTCAATGCAAACCATATGTTTGCTTCCTGGTATCCACAACCACTCCTTAACCACTAATTGAAATTTTGTGAAACTTATACAGGAGCTTAATTACATATTGTGGATGTGTACTACGCATTTTGTCTTCCAATAACTCCTTTTTCCAGATTTTTGACATGTTTTAGACTTTGTCATTTTAGCTCTTTTAGCTCAATGCAAACCATATGATGAACACCTGGTATCCACTACTCCTCCTTGACCATTGGTCAGAATTTCATGAATTTTATGCTGGACCTTTATTACATATCATAGATGTGCACTATATATGTTGTTTTCTAATAATTCCATTTCTCCAGATGTTTAAGAAAATTCAGAGAGGTGGGGCGGGGGTATCTTCGGCCCAATAGGCCACAGTAATTCTAGTTAACTTAATACTAGGGTGATCATTTCTTTTAAATCTCTACGACCTTTCAAAGGCAATTGTTCTTTAGTTGCTACCGGACAGAGGAGGTTTAGCGCTCCGTAAGACTGGTTTACATATATGTGTAACCCACCATTTCTTTTGAAATGCCTGTACCAAGTCAGGACCATTGCAATCGACAATATTTATGGTGGTTTCCACCTGATTTGTCTTTTTCTCTCATGGACTCCGGCTCGTGACAACTCTTTTCAATAATTTTGTTATTCCGCCAATCACAGTTTAAAAATAACCTATTAATCCAAATAATTGTTTGCAAAACACAGAGTTCCTAAATGTATGTCTGACGCCACCAAATTAAAAAAAAAGTTTTTGCCTGGAAAAGAAGTGTGCAATAGTATTTGATATTTTAATAAATAGGAGTGAAGTGATTTTTTTTCATTCTGAGATTATTCTCATCGATATATTCTTTTGTATTTTTTGAAAGATGTAAAACGTCTTGGGTTCCAATTCTTAGACATTTCCATTTCGTTTTTGATATGATAAAAATATAACAATAATAATAGCTGAAGGGAAATACATTCTAAGGTAGCAATTTGTTGATTATGTGTGTAATTGTTCACGATTTTGCGTTAACATATAATTAAAAAATTATGACAATTTCAAATTCAAAGATAAAAATCATATTGATAATGAAATAACACGGACAAGACAACAGAGGATAACTATTTTTTAAGCCCAGAAATAAACAATACAAAACCACAAAAAGACTACTCGTGGTAGTAAACTTATACAACAATATTTATAGTTTTTCTTCAATTGTTCATTTTCAAATTTAATGAAATATCTCCTAACAGTTTTATAATAACTTAAAAACTTTTTTAATGTAACTTTTACTTTTTTCCTTCAAAAGTAAATAATAAACTGTCGAGCATGTAGTTTATGAAGTGATTTTCTTAAAAGAGCAAAAACACTATCCCAAAATTCATTGAATAAGAACGAACCGAACATTGTACATAGAAGCTCCAGTATTATATTAGAAATAACAAACCCTATTACACATTAAGGAGAAGAATATGAAAAAGAAAGGAAATGGGGTAAATGTCAAGGAGACAACATCCATATCCAAGTTAATAGTATGTATGTTTAATATAAGTTCTATCTTTGATTTTAATTTTTTGTTGACATAATCCTGATTATCATCCTATGACAAATGGGATCAAAAACAACTAAATATCGAAGTTATTGTAAGTAAATCTAGTTCATGTAGAATGCCATTTCGACAACGTATGTCTCGACATTGCAGATAAAACATAACATTTGGAAGACCATAAACCGAATTATATATGATAACTGACAGAGAACAAAAAAACCAAGTGATCTTAATGGGGGACTTTTGAATCGTGTCCATCCCGGAGAACAGTTCTATTACTATGCGAAAAAAATCAATACATTAATACATTGAGAGGGAATCACTAACACTGTTGAGCTAAGGGTGATTTATATTTTATCTATTGTAAAGTAGCGCCTTAAGTTATTTTTTTTTTCGTCAAATGTAATTTTGTTAAAGAATTGTTATGTAGGAAAAATTATAATTATATACTTCAATTTCATAAATAGCTTGTTCTTTAGGTGGTATACATTTATTTCAAAAGGCAAAGAATCCAGTCACTCCTTCTTACTAGTATTTGAAGCGATCGTTTCCACCTTCAATCAAACGAGGGTTCCTATCTCGAAAGTCCCGTATCGAAAACAACAAGTCAGCTCAGAACAAAGCATGAGAGAAATATTCCTTAGTTTTAAACTTTTACAAAAAAAAAAGATATTGCAAGTTTCAAAACAAAATCTGTTTTCGGACCAGCGCCGAAGTACCGGCACAAAAAAATTATCAAAACGTCAGTGCCTTTTCGGTGAATATTTATTTTCTCGCTTTCTTTACAATGAATCTCTTTGAAATTTACACATTTGTTGAAAGTATTAGTTACCGAAGAAACACCAAATGATATCTCTTATTTAATCATTCACCCCTTGTATAAAATGTTCGGATGTTCAAGGTAGACTCCTCCTCAGTGGTTAAGAAATTGGTATAACTGTAACTTTGTTAATCTTAACAACTCTGGGTTTCACCCACTCATATAGACTGCAGATGTCTCGAGTTCGATAAGTTGTGTCTTTGTAAGAAGTTTCTTTTCCAAAACTATATTGGAAATCGAAATGTTATTATATTTACTACGGTAATTCCATGCTATGTATATTCATAATTTTTTATCCTTTTTTTCCAACACTGATGTGTGACCAATAAATTATTTAGAAAAATATACAAGAATGGCTATTTCGCTTACCTGAACTATTCAACATCCTATTTATTTTCCCTACCGAGATGATTCAGTCAAGCATTCTTAGCTTCTGAGAATGTTCATTTCCTTCGGAGTTCTTAGTTCTTTAGATTTATTAAACAATTCTTTTTACCTGTCAATTATAGGTTAAAGTCTTTTATTACAATGGCCTGTAATCAACCAAGTATCGATCCTAAAACCATTTATTATCAAGATTTTCCTTGGTTTCAAAATCGCTATAAAACAGGATGTTAATGACATGCTTTTTCCAACTAAGTCTAATTTAATATTGTAGTTAATAAGAATTTTGGCATGCGAATGAAAAACAAGCAGGTAACACAAATTAATAAAATGCAAAACAAAATAAGACAATGCAAGTATATGCTTGCTATATGGTATGAGGTTCCTCACTGTGTTGAAGACCGTACGGTGACCCCTAGATGCTTTGTTTTGGGTCGTTTTAACCTGGATATGGGATGTTGTCTCCTTGACATTTACCCCATTTCCTTTCTTTTTCATATGAACGCTTATAAAAGAAAAAGTAACAAGCAACATTCTGGTACTGATGTTAATATATAATGCCACGTTTTTGTTTGTCATGTATCTTAGTATATCGTATATATTGTATATATTTTTGCTGTCCCGAAAAGAGTCATATAGGGTTTCTCAAAGAAAGGTGTTTCAAGGTTGTTTTTCCATTTGTTCTCTTATTTTTCAATAAGGGCTGTCAAACTCAAAAACCCGTCATTAGGACCGACAATGGGTTTTTTGTCAACTGGATTCCTTTAAAAAATGTAAACAAAAATATCATAAAAATGGTTTGTTTCTCAAAAAATAAATAAATGTGTTCATTGAACACGAATGCCTCTAACAGGTTTTCAATACGGCAAACAGGAATTATGACTGACGGTCATGGAAAAGAGTTGAATGGAATAACTCGTCATACTAAAGCTCTGATCAAATATCAAACATTGGGTAAGTCTTTAGACAGGAAGTAATATCCAGACGGGTCTGAAAAAGGTATCCTACAATATTGCATGATCATACAAAGTGTGTGATGAATTATTTACCATTACAGAAAAAACGACATGTTACGAGTGTCAAAAATTGATTTAGTTAGTCAACATGAAGTAGGATTTTTGAAAATTCCCACAGGTTTTTAAACGCATCTAAAGATATAGCATGGTCATATAAAGTTTCTGACATCATTTCAAATCTGTATCATATTGCACTACAGTGAAAACTGACGAAAAATTACTTGATAATGCTACAACTGTTTAAGAAAGTAGTATTCCAACGGGTCTTAAGGTAGCTGGGTACTCCAAATTTTTTTCTATAGTTTTTTTTCATTTTTACAGGAAAGTGTCCTTATTATATAAGTATTAAAATAAAAAAGGGGGTCACCGTGCTTGTTTTTATAATAACTAATATTAAAATATTCAAATATTTCTAATGAATATTTAGGAAAAAATAGGTATATTGCTGATTTCTTTAAAACTATTTCATAGTTTTTTTTCTACTTTACTCACGTGTTAGCCCTTTGAACATACTTTCAAAAAATATAAAGAAAAATGGGGGTCACCGACTTTGTTTTCCATATAATTTGTAAAATGTGAATTTTCATAGTGATATCTATGTAAAATATTTTTATCAGATTATCTCCTTTTTTCAAAAATCCTCATTATCAAATTACCATACCTCGACTAATTAGATNTATTGATTGATATTCATCACAAATAAAAATATTTGCATATTTAAAAAGCAGATAATACCATAACAGCATAAATAACAAATTCAAAATGGCGGAAGACTACCGATCTACCTCAAATAAAAAAATACCGAAGTTACTGTTAATTTATTTTTTGCATATGCGCATTTCGACAACTTATGCCTCATCAGTTCAGATCAAGATAAAACATTTGGAAGTCCATTTACCGAAAAACGTGTAGAAGGTGATAGAGAACAAATAATCAAAAGGATCTTAATAGAAAAGCCAAAATACAGCTAAGGAAAGAGCTATTCATGAGGGAGATACTCCTTAGATTTAAACAAAATTTTGTGAAATTTAGATATTTGCAAGTTTCCATCAAATCGGTTTTTCGTGTCAGCACCGAAGTACTGACTACTGGGTTTATGAATACGCTCGGGGACTAACAGTCCACCAGCAGAGGCATCGGCCCATCGGTCTTAAAACGCATACAATGATATTGCATGATGAAGCTATATCTGTTCCATATATCATTGCAATGGAATTCTCACTAAATATTTTCTGACGTACGTACTACGGGCTGAGGGACGGACCAGGGTAAAACTTTAAGCGTCTTTCCCCTAGAGTGAAGCATTAAAACCTTTAATGTTTAGAAGATTGCAATCACTTCAGTCAACAGGAATAATTATGAAATCCTTAATCTAATCTAAGCCTACCGATTTAGCTAAATAGACAAAAGCAGTTATTTTTGAAAACTCGGATTGTACATGTTTTTACATGTATAAATAGTTATTTGATCCTCAGATAAAGCGATTTATTTGATTTTGTTGTCACAATTTTACAGAAAAGTCAGATAACAACAACGAAAGGATTTAAATGATAGTATCATACCCGTAGTCTACACACACTAATAAATCAAGCAGGTAAAAATTAAGGGATCGTAGTGGTAACATTATAATACATAAATTTGAATAAAATAAACGTTTTTCTTTTAAAAAAAGTATATCATTAAGCTTTTAAAAATTGCAATATTTTCAAAACTTCAGCGTGATTTAAAAGACAGTGTTTACAAAGTGCGGTGGAAAAGCGGGAAATTTCAAAACTGAAAGTAAAAGTTACACCCTTCCACTTCAAAGCTTCATAGCTTTCCAAGCTTTATGGCAAGGTGTAACTCGAAGCTTAAAACCAACATAATGCATGCTATGTGAATAGAATTTGAAGTGTTAATTTATTTTGAAAAATGTGCAACTTTACAAAAAAAAAAAAAAAAAAAAAAAAAAAAAAAAAAAAAAACTAACAATACTGAGCCCTTTACCAATTAACGTCAGGTTATTATCAATTCATCCATTCAATTACAAATTTGCATATCTGAAGTATTCATTGAATGGTTAATCATATAAATTATCTGAGAGACATGTAGGGGCAGTTGTACACACCTGCTTTGGAGAAATGTAAAGAAATACATAAAAAAAAATGTAATATACCATTGTATCTGATCTCGACAGATATGGAAAAACAAGACTGTCGTCATTCCGTGATGGGTATACAATACGTAAAATCGATCTCAGCAAACGATTTCCGTCATCTAACAAACGATTTTGCAATGTATGTTCAAAAGAGACATAAAATGCTAGCAGAGGCTAGAGGTCTATAAATCCAAATAATATTCGGAATATCAATTTTATAAAGCCCATTTTTTCAGGATTAACTTATTAAGTGGTCTCAATTCGTAAATATATTGTATTTTGTGCTGGTTCTATCTCATATTGTTTGTAAGATTTTTTTTTCATTATTTTTGTTGTAGTTGAAAAGTCTGCATCCATGGCAAAAAGATTAATATAGTAAAGATACTGAACAGTAAACACTTACAATGGTCGGATATTACAATCACATGCCACAATCTACAAGGGAACTGCAAAAAGACCAAAAAAAACCCCAAAAAACAAACAAACAGACGTAGACAACGATAGGAGCTCGGGATAGCCGGACTAGATACCGGCAGTAGCAACAGCTAGTGGTTGGGTTAAACCGGTTTATGGGTACCCAAACCTCCCCTTTCTCTATAGTATAATAAACACACAAATAAAACCCAATACAGGTAGACTACTAACTACAAGACCACAATCTTGATAATAAAAGAATAAGACGAAACGTTATTTAGAAAGATCCGCCAAGGAGTGTTCGCCGCCAAACTGTCGGCTAGCTCAAGGAGCCTAGTCTGCAGGTAAAACATGGATATAGATATGTTTAAGTCCGTTAAGTCAACGGTAAGAACCAACGTGAAATAACGTTAATCAAAGATTACCATTATACATTTGATATCCCACTAACGCCTTATTTGAATTGTCACTTTATTTTACCGACTTTAGTATTTTAAGGTAAAAGTGCAAAATTGTTGATTACATGAGGAGTATCTTTTTCAAAATTTTAAAATAAGATCAATATCAAGTACATCCTTTCACTTTTTTTGCCTTTGATGATAAAAATCAACAAAATTGACAATTAATTCTTTTTCAAAAACATAACATGTCTATACATACCGTTTTGTCAATACATCGACTAACAAATACCAAAGCAACAAATGTAAAACCACCGAAGCGTGATAATAAAAAGTAACATTGCATTTTGATAACACTAATTGCATCGATTTTGTAGTAGTCATTTCAAGATAAATATTAAAAGTGCATTAAACTATCAATAAACATGTGTTTGCTGTTATCATAGCACAGATAGTGCAATATAAAGCAATAAATCGAACAATTGTAACAATCAACATTTTACATTTTATGAAATAAAAGAAATAAAACAATTTAACATGGACTCTCTATGACAATCGGGACCTAAGGTAGTTCTATTACTTAAACAAACCACTGTAGTCTATCACCACTGAGGTGTGAGTTCGCGTACCACTTTGTACATTACAAGAAAGGTGCACTCGACTTAAAAATCGTAAATAATAAGGTATGTCAGTTACCTGCCCAAGGTCGGTTGTTCTCTCCGGGCACTCCGGCTTCCCCTCCACTAAAACTGACCGTCATGAGATAGCTGAAATATTGCTGAAAGTGTTGTTGAACCCCATATAACTCAATCAATCAATCTATAAATACCAGAATTAATTTGCCACGTCATGTCACAGATTTTCTAGCCATTGGTTTTCATTTCATTTGCTGAAATAACACGAGTCACAAAGACAATGTTATTTTTGTGTTATTGACCTCCGTTGCCATGGTTACCTTGGCAGTCATTTTTGGTCGTTTCAAAAGCCTAAAATAAGACCTTTCAAATCTGATTTTGTTTACAAGGAAAACAAATGCATTTCATATATATAAACGTTAGAGCATTATTTACTATCTCCAAAACAGCTGAAATACTTTTGCATCAGTTGAAGTCAAACCGGGCCGGGCGATCAAATATATATGACTTTTTTCAATGCATATACAGCTCCATAAGTTATTGAAAACTATTTAAAAATCTCCAATGGTTAAGAATAGGTGTCCATGTTTAAGTTGCATTACCATGGAAACAAGGCAAAAATTGGCAATTTCTATGGAAAATATACAACTATGTTATAACTACTATCTGACCCTATAGATACCAGTACTGCTCGTCATATATGCCTTCAAGAATTAGTGGAACATGCAATAACCTTCGAATGATTTTAAGATCATTTACCTTTTTCAAGGTCACGTGTTTCCGAGTATTTAGATTTGATCTGCACTGATGAGACAAAAGTTGTCGAAATGCGCATATGCAGGAACTAAATCAACAGTGTTTTGTTATTTAACATTAATTTTATTTTAACTGATACTTTTTAAAAGCTCAATTTTCACTTGAACTTGGCAGTAAGAGCCTTGACCTTGAAATGATTTCAAGGTTGTAAGTAGCTTGAATAATGTTTATTCCAAGATAATGTACAGTCATTTGATCTAACCTCCTGACAAACTTTTAAACTAATTTTTTGAGACCTTCATTCCTATCTCACCGAGATTTTTAAGTATGCAGTTGGTGTCTTCTAAAAATTCAGGCTGAAAGGTGAAAAAATTGGCATATTTGTTTTCGAGAATTTGCAGTAAAAAAGTTCCAATTAGTCAAAAATTTTATGAGCCTCGTTCTATTTTTATTAATAATTATTGAAACTGTTTTGGAGACAGTAAATAATGCTTCAAAGTAACACCATACCAGGTTACATTGGGTATGCACTGATCTTCCTAAAAGTATTTTGGTTTTAAAATCACCTATTTTAAGGTTTTTAAAATGGCCGAAATCTTACTTTGTGGTGTTTTAGTGTTTCATAGATTAATATCAAACTATATAGTGAATATCAGCCATTTTAAAATACCCGATAGACAATGTCCGAACAAAACTCGAATACTTCCACCATAGCATAATGAAATACAGTCATATCTTGTTCTCAACAACCATTATGATACGTAATTTCCTTTTTCCCGAAAAATAGCAAGATATAGTAATGGCATCCGGGATATCAAAAGTATTACGTGATCAAATGAAGAAACCAACCTTATTCAAACAGCAAAGTTGAAATTTATAAAACATTTGCTTTAAAAAAAATATTCAAATGATTCGAGAACACAATTAGGTCCCTTTGATAATCGTTGTCCAGTCCCTACAAAAATAGTGTATTTCTTTTTATTTAGGAATTAATTTAATTTAATTTTAAATCAATGCACAAGGAGTGATTAGATTAAGTGCAAAAAGGTGAAAATTGCTTTATTCGGAAGCCCTCCATCTTTACCAATGAGGGTTCCCTCAGTTGTGGGAAATTTAAAAGACACTGAAATGGGAAAAGTTTCTGGTTTTGTATATTTTTCCACACTTAAGCTGTACTGTAAGTATGCCAAATCGCACGAGGGTAGAGCAGGTGTGACTGTTTTAATTGGCTGTTACTTTTGTTAATTTTTACAAAGACAAATCGAGGAAAATAATTGTGTTCTCGGGCCTAATAGAGAGAGTTCAAAACCAGAAAAAGTGTCTATTCTATAAATCCACGATTATGATTTTAATGCCCAATGACAGAAAATGGTAAGTACATGAAATTATGCCCTGTGAATTTGAATTCTATCTATTTTTACAGTTTGACTGCTTCAAGGCAAATTTGCCACCCCTTTTTTATGTGTTTTATAAATGTTTGCAGATAATCCTTTTTTTCTGTACAGGTCCACAGATTTTGCTATGTTTTACCAATTTTATCCCAAAACTGGCATGTTTACATTTATTTTCGGTTGAAATTTAAAGTATCTTGCCTTTGGAGGCTTGTTGTCATACATGTACATGTACCCCAGTGGCATTCAGAAACCAACAGTTCTTGATTCGAATCATTATAATGCTAAATTTTGTTCAATTTTTTTTTTGCGTATATACCTAGACATAGGAAACATCTATCTGAAGACTTGAGGTTGACAAGAAGGCGAGACATGCAGTGCGAGACATGTTCCTTGAGTAAGATATCCTTGTCACTACCAGCTATAGGTTGCACAGTGGTATTACTTCTCTTAATTATTCATTCATTCATTTATTTATTTATTTATTTATTTATTTGTATCTGTCTGTCTGTTGTTTGTTTACATGTCAAGAAAATTGATATGGTATCAACCTAAGTTCTTTTCTTGAAAATTTGTGTAGCCCTTAAAAGGACCTTTTTAAGAATCTCATTCTACTGTACTGCTGATTGCTCTTCTATTTAAATATCATTTTCTTTGAGCTTCCATTCAGTAGAATAAAGTCCATTCTGTTCTTTGACAGGTAATATCTAAAGGTCTAGCATCCTTTCTTTAGTTGTCTATAGATGAGTTTCACCAATAGTTTCTATCCTTCAGTAAGAAATTCTCCCTTCTTTTATGCAAATTAGATATAGATGTATACATCCTCTTTCACATGTTTTTTACTGTTTGAAGATATCTTTGATAATAAAAAAGTAACAGTCATTTTAATAACAGGGGTTAGTATTCATATTTGAAATATCTAAATAGATAAATTTTTGGTTTACAGGTCTATGGGTGGTCATTTTTGAGTGCAGATTTTCAGCTTCTTATTTGACGGATCAAAGCGAAACTTTGTAGAATGATTGGAAATATGGTGGAAGTTATGCAGAATGATTTTTATTACTGAAACGACATTTACAGAAGTCTAATAGATACGAGAACACAATTAGGTCCCTTTGATAATCGTTGTCCATTAGGCTCCCCTGTCCATTAGGTCCCTTGTCCATTAGGTCTCTTTGATAATCGTTGTCGGAATATAAAAATGGTATAGTTGGATACGATTAAAAGGTAAAAAACACAAAAATATATAAATTCTCTGTATTTCAGCCCGGTAGTTCCCTAGTCGAAGGCCATACGACCGAAATGTTGGGCAGTCTTCCCTTCTTTGCATTTTTGTCATTTTCATGTGTTTTTTAATTTGTATATTTTTGTGTTTTTGTGTTTTTTACCTTTTAATCGTGGCCAACTATACTATTTTTATTTTGTTCCATAGTTAATTTGTGCCCATCGCACAACATATATATTTGTCCACGAATATAGTTCCTAAAAATAGTGTATTTCTCTTCATTTATTTTTCTTTGCTTTATTCTACATATTTAGTATTTTTATGGGTTTAAATGACAAAAGAGACATTTGATAACATTTAAAATTAGGAATTTGAACAAGGAGTGATTAGGTTAAGTGAAAAGGTGAAAATTGCTATATTTGGAAGTAGGAATTTGAACAAGGAGTGATTAGGTTAAGTGAAAAGGTGAAAATTGTTATATTTGGAAGCCCTCCATCTTTACTAATGAGGGTTCCCTCAGTTCTGGGAAATTTTAAAGAAACTGAAATGGGAAAAGTTACTGGTTTTTTATATTTTTCCACACTTAAGCTGTACTGTAAGTATGCCAAATCTCACGAGGGTAGAGCAGGTGCGACTTTTTTAATTGGCCTTTACTTTTGTTTATTTTTTCAAAGACAAATAGGGGAAAATAATTGTGTTCTCGGGTTAAATATGCAGATAGAAATTTACAACAGAAAAACTAATTAGAATCAGCAACAAGCAACACTTCTATAATCGATCTATTTATATTCTATATAGCAGTATACTTTGTTTTCAATTGAATATATTGATTGATTCATTATTTGTCATGGATTTTCTGAATAGCACTAGAAAGAAAAAAACAAAAAACAAAAAAACAAAAAAACAAAAAACAAAAAAAAACAAAGAGATGGCATGTTACATTTATATTTTTATATTTTATAGGTTGAAATTAACCTCCGAGCCACAGATATGTTAGTTTTTTATTATTGACCTGTGTTGCCATGGAAAACATTTTTCAATTTTGGGCCACCCCAATTCCTAAAATACGTACTTTTCAAGTAAATTTTGTTGTAAGAAAATACATAGATTTCTTTGTGTGAGGTAAGTTGTGAGCATTATTGACCATCTCCGAAACAGTTTAAACACTTTGCATAAATATGAAATCAGTCCGAAAATATCGAATTTGCCAAGAAATTGATCTTTTTTCACTGCCAATTGTCGACAAAATTATGCTGATATTTTAAATGAATCCATGGAAACGACATCCCATTAACATATGGAAGTATGAACATTTGATTTTGCCCCTTTACAGTCCGGAAACTATATGAACTATACAAAATATGTAAGTATACGACGGATCTAAGGAAAAAATAACTTTTTTTAAACAAGTACTACGTACAGATTCGATTTGGCCTCAATTGGACTCTGTTAGCCCCTTTTGTTCAAAAAGGGGTGATAGCTACCAAAATTTGTAATGCTAAGTGCCACGTTTACTTTGGAAGGAAAACAATTAGACGACTGCGCAATACCAGCTACTAGTAACGGATAAACGGATGATCTGAGCCGTAAAATTCACAATCATATGTTTCGTTCTTAGGGTTTAATGAGGGCTTAATAAATTGTATGTTTTACTATCGTTAAAAGTAACATATTCCAGAGTTGGATAAAATCCAGGGTCATTCCATTTAAAACTCCACTTTCATTACGAACACCACGGAGTTACCGTGATGACAAATCATATCTTTAGAAGCATTGTGGGGCACAATGAAAATATGGAATCCCGGAGTCGTTTGAGTTATCGTGTTAAAAGTTTGAGTTATCGTGTTAAAAAATAATCATATAAATTTACTTTAAGTTCGGTATTTAATTATTTGTCGATACCTCTTCTGGTGGATTGTTAGTCCCAGAGTGAATTTACCAACCTAGTAGTCAGAACTTCTGTGCTGACCCGTTAATGAACAAATAAAAGGATACATGAATGGAGTAAATGTACATGGGACAAAATCCCTATAAATACGTGGTAAGATTAAGCAAATGGAACAACGCTTTTATTGTTGTTCTTCAACTTGCAATATCCAAAATTTTTGTAAATTTTATTGAAAGCAAAGCTCATGCAAAACTCTGTCCTCAGACTATTTTGGCTTTCCATTCTGATTGTATTGATTATTTTTTCTCTATCAATTTTTAAACATTGTTGAATTAATGATCTTCCCAATGTTTATATTTTATCTGCACTTAATAGACATAAGTTGTCGAAATGGCAATATGAAATAATTAAATTTAAAGAAAGTTCAGTATTTAGTTCAGTATAAAAGGAAATTACAGTCAGGATATTAAAACGTTGAAAAATTACATAGTCTATAGTTGAAATTCCACCCAGGGCGGGTTCATTTAGTACATTTCTGTCTTAATCATTACATCACGAACACGTTGGAGTTGACGTGTTAAAAATCATAAAGAAGCATTGTAGGGCACCATAAGGATTTATTGCAAATCAGTTAAAAATTTTGACCTTCCATTGGTTAAAATGCAGATCAGCTGCCATGTAGAATTCTGTGGTATGGAAAGCGCCGGTCCAATTTTCTGATATTGATGGTTGATATCAGCTGGAAATCGGAACGCTGGATTTGAGTTGTTTAACTTTTACGTAAATCAACCAAACAACAATTAACCGTAAGTTTTAGTATTCTTGAACAAGTAAAGTTCATGTAATATTATTCTACAAATGTTTTAAAATTTGCAATTTGAAACTAATTCATTCCCAGATTAAACTTATTGAAAACAGTATAAATTAGACTACTGATTATTCTGTTTTTGTTGAATTCAAACATATACTGTCTTCTTGCTGTATAGTATAGATTGATATTTCTTCAATGCAATAAGCACGATAGTGAAAGCCTTTAAAGGCAATGTCACAAAATTTGGGCTTCCCTCGGGTTGTGATATAGACCAGGAAACTGATATGACCCCCGCCTTCGGCTCAAACCATATTAGTTTTCCTGGTCCATATCACAACCCTTGGGCAGTCCAAATTTTGTGACATTGCCTTCAAAGTCATTCACTACTGTATAATTATATTATTATTATAGACTAGTGTGAAATATTTATTTCATGATCTTATAAGCATATAAATAATTTCTAAGAATGTAAGTTCAAAGTGTTCCGAGTTGGATGGCCTCCAGCAAATCGTTTTTTTTTTTTGACATGACTAGGTCCTTCTTTCTACTATCCGCCTTTTCAAAAACTTATTTATCTCCCCTTGGTCCCAAACTGACTTCACTTTAACAACATTGCATGCATTTTCGGATAATTTAATCTGGATAAAAACTAAATACCCAGAAAGGAAAAAAAATCTTTCTACCTCCGATTGACCCGAGAACTCATATTAGGAAAAGATGACAACATTTTCTAGAAAGAACTATATACACAGTATTTTTGCATTTTCCGTTTTACTTTCGATAATGGCAGCTGTGGCCTCGAAATATTGCACAATGCCTTGTTTAGTATGTGATTCAGTTTAAATACTGACAATTTAATTACACGTTTTTGATGACAAATATATTTACTTAAAGTTTTGTAAAATGTAAATGCGTTGATTTTCGAACATCGTCGCCAAATAAATATTTATGTCACCAACACTATAAATGATGTATACACATCTGTCGAGTCTGTCCGTTGCTAATTGAAGTTGCGGTTTAAACAATAACCTATTCTGTCAACATTTTACCTGATAATATGTCATAAAATTTTACTACCGTTTTCAAACTTTTTTTATTTACTATGCATTTGGTTTATACAATGCAATAATTACAAAGGTAAATTGTGTATTGCAGATTGCAGATTAATACGATATCATTTCCAAAAGTGCTTTGAGATATTTTCAAATTTGCAAAACAATATCTCCTTTATAGGATTAATCTGCTGAAAATGAAACTTGCATATGTTATTTGGTACTTAGAAGGAAACACATTGTCAAGTATCATCAATTTGGGTGCTATGTAGAGGTAAAAATAACAAAATATTGAAAATATATGCATAAGTTTGCCGTGGACTATAACTCAAAACGTTTTTATCCGATTCAAATAAAACTTTTGGCTTATTGACTATTACTCGAAAAGTTTGCATTTGATTATTCAAATAACTTTTATTTATTGTTTATTAACAGGAAAGGAAGACCTGATCAATGCTTGGGAAAGTATAGTTTCCAGACGATTGCATTCGAAAAAAATGAAGCCTGGATATTTGTCGGACACCAAAAAAGGGAGCCTGCTATGTAAAAAAAAAGGTCATTATCATAGTGCAGAAAAAAAAGATTGAATATCCAAACCTTTCACCATGTATTCGAAGAAAGTTTGTCTCATGTACATTTACTCCATATCCCTTGATTGGTTTGAAGAGTCAAAAAGTAGTTATCTGACTCGATATATTTTTGGATAACAAGAGAGGGTGGCCCTATTTATATTTGGAAAAGGACATAAAAGAAAGTGGGCCCTCAAAAATAATTTTAAACATAAATATAAGAAAATAGAAATTACATATAGTGTATGAAATTGCATAGCTTGTACATTGTACATCTAGGTACCATTTAGATTTATTTTCAACTTGGAACAAAGTCAATCTATAAAACAAGTGCTATTAAGTAAATCATTCAATTTTTTATTTATCCTTATGCTTTGCTTGGTGTTTTAATGATTTTATTGTTGTTTTTAATTATTAATTGATTAAACCAGACGTATCATAAAAAGTCCGGAACATGAGAAAGCTTCTTAAGCTTTTTATAAACATATACGGACTATAAATTTTCTTCAGTTTTAATTAATATTTAATGTAACTATATTGTGGTATAAGACTTCAGGTGGCGAATCATTGATAAAATAATGAGGGGTCCTTCAAAGATAATTAAAAACACACCAACCGTATTTACATTTGAGCAACAAACTTATAAGTCTTGGATATGAATTGCCGTGATTTTGGATTTTGGATTTTGGAAGAGTGTCAGGAGAGAGACAATTGAATTAACAGGAACACCTCACCACGTAACAACAACCACCCATGCTGTCTCCTCTCCCAACAAAATACGACAACAAATAAATGTAAATAAATAATAACAAGAGGAACAACAAAAATTACCGGAAACTTATAACTATCAGAAGCAGGGGAAGGTGATTAAATAAGACAAGATAACAGGAAACGCCTACAATGACTTTAAATTACAGTCCATATAATCTATTTAGAGAAATAAACAAGAAAAACACATATGAAAAAAGTAACACAACGATAGGAACTCGAGACAGCCGGACTTGGTACCGAAACTAGCCACTGCTAGCGGTAGACTAAAACCTTTCCTTTCTTTATCCCATTTCTTTAAAGTAAAATAAACACACAAATAAAGCCCAATACAGGTAGGACCACTATCTTGACAAAAAACACGAGAAAAACTTAATTTAGATAGATTGGTCATGGAAAGTATCTGGCAGCTAGCTGAATCGCACTCCGGAAGACAAATCAGACTGGACTGACTAAAGAATCATCATGTGTTTCAGGAGATATCGACAGTATACCCGTAAAACCTTTACTTCAGTGGAATCCAAAGCCATGAAGATTATCCTGTCGATATCCCCACCCCTATTGAGCTGAGTTCTCGGTGAACGGTTTAGGTAAGTTGAGTTCGCGTAAAATTGGTTTACTCCGGTTGAAAAATGTTAAGGCCGGTTTAAGAATTTATTATTTTGAATAACATTAGATGATGATTTTTCCTGGTTCAGGATATTGTTTAGATACGGTTTTGATATTTAAACATTTACTTAATGTACATAAACATTACCTAGCTTAATAGGAGTGATTCCAATTCCATACAGATTCTAAGCTGCGTCTTTGTGTTTCTGTACTATTCCATTGATATTAATTGCTACCCGTTGAGACATTGATGATAACATTCACTTGGGATACTAAGTTTGGAAATTTAAGAAAATATTTGCAACAGATCAATATATCTGAAAGCAGAGAGTAATGGTTTTAAATTTCTGAGCGATGCCAAAATGTCATATTACATAAAGAGATCGATCACCAATTCTGATTTTCCGTCTCTTATATCATGATATTAAGTTATATTATAATGTGAACCTGCAACAATTGATTTTATTGTGAATTATATTGCACCAACACGATTAGGAAATTTCCATTAGATCTGGGGGAGGGGGGAGGGGTTTCGCACCATAAAACTGGTTTAACCCACAATTTCTTTTAAAATGTCTGTACCAAAGTCAAGACCATTGCCCTTTTGATATCGGGCCTTGACAATGTTCTT
The DNA here is from genome assembly GCA_002080025.1 of Modiolus philippinarum. Taxonomy (NCBI): domain Eukaryota; kingdom Metazoa; phylum Mollusca; class Bivalvia; order Mytilida; family Modiolidae; genus Modiolus; species Modiolus philippinarum. Next base: position 16,700 of record MJUU01046754.1, on the reverse strand, counting down.
CTGTAATTTTGTTATTGGCATTATTCTCATTTTCAAAAAAGTTAGACAGTTACCATGGGATACATGTGTGTCGTTTTACGTGGAAAATAGTTTACAATATTACAATATTACAATAAATAAAACTTCAATAGATTCAAAAAAGTATTTACTTTATGAGATAAAGGGGTTTGGGTAGAAAATATTAAATAGTATGGGGGATTTAAGAATATTCAGTGTCTCATCCGTTCATTGCTAGACGCATTGGTTAGGCAGATAAAAACAAGACAAATTGTTTGCCAGATAAAAGATCATAAACCGGTTTACCCCTACCACTGGCTTTTGCTAAACAATTAAAGGGATATGGAGTGAATGTACATGGGATAAAATCCTTATAAATACATGGTAAAATTGAGCAAATGGAACAACGCTTTAATTGTTGTTCTTCATCTTGAAGTTACCATGAGGCCTTCAACAAGGATCAAATACTCCTACCTCAAGGTAAGTTCAAGATGGCCCCAAGTCCGACTATCCCGAGTCCCTATCATTGTTTACATTTGTCTCTTGTCTTTCATTTGTGATTTTGTTGGTTTAAACATATTTATTGAACTAAGACATATACAGTACATGAACAGTACAAGAATATAATCATACATAACTAAATTACAATTATAGGATTCAGAAACAAGCAAAGCTTATATAAATCTGTCTCCTAGAGTCATACAGCATATGAAGTGAACTTGAATCAATCATGCTCGCTTGTATTTTTGTTGTTAAGTTCTCAGGCGGATTGTAGCGCGGTATTAAAGCTTTCAATTATTGTAGGTGTTCCTGTTTTTCATTTCTTTTAAATTACTAATTATAAAGAGTATGGGACCAAATAAAACCATTGAGAAATAGTCAAAATATATGTATTTGTTTTTACGTGTCTTAGTTTAAAAAAAAAAAATTAGTAAAATATTATTTTTTAACCTACGTCGACTTGTTTTATTTTCAGTTTATACTTAAATTCATCACTAAATTTGTTACTTACTAATAGAATTAAAACTCCTGCACACTTTGGTTAGAATCCGTTAAAACGGGTAATATAAACTTGTATATTCTAATCGATCCTTTCATTTTGCACTAAATATTTAATTGAAATTGATTTGTCACATATTATTACATTAAATTCTTAGTTCCATAAAGTTCCTTTGTACATACAAGTCTTAATCATCCATATTAGAGTGTGAAATGGTCATTCTGTACACAAATAATTGTTACAATATAAAAAAAATAATTGTCAAGAAAATTGCTGTTTATTTTCAGCAAGAGACACAATCAATAATTCAGCGTTGACAATTACACTTTCTGTTTTGAATTTTTTTGCACTGTTACCTGACATCGTAAAAATACAATAAAGTTAAATGTATCCATCGCATAAGAAAATTGTAGTTAATGAACTCGCTTCCATTTCAGAATCTCTTATTGGCTGGTGGCGACTATTGATAACATTGAAAATTGTATCTATTTTTCTGTGAACAGAACTTTCAACCGGGATTGTTCCCGCGCAGAAAGATAACATTTTTTCCCTTAAAATCATGCCATGATATAATTTATTCTTCTTTCATAGCCAAAAACAAAAATGAATAACCGATATTAAATAACAACTCAGTAGAAACTGTTGATGTTGGCTATAGTCTGGCACTACGTTAAGTTTTTCGGACAGTAAGCTTAGATGAATGAGGAAGGTATGAAAAAAACAAAGGAAATGTAAGGGCCGGAGATTGATGGATGGAGGTTGACAGCTATGGCACAGAAATTAACTACTCTGTAAGAACTAGTGTTTATTAAGACAAAAATTCCAAACACAAATAGATTAAAAACAGAAGACCGAAAATGTCAGTAATGACCCTTTAAATCATAGTTCTGCCAAACCACATTTTATGCAGGATTTCCGAATATAAGTAAATTTTTAAAGTATCGTCCAGCCACTTATTCTTCTGCTAGTGAGATTTTATCCTTTTTTATTTTAATCAAATATGAACAGTTTTTAAATTAAGGATTTTTTTTACTCATGAGAAAAGAGATAATACTCATTGTAACTTCAACACTTTAAGTCCTAGTGTATGATGAAGAATTCTTATTCAGCTGTTGGTTTGACTCCTCATTGTTTAGCCTACATACAGTGTTGTATGGAACGTCATAGCTGTCTTAAGTGGTGATAAATCATTATGTGATGTCGTTTTTTTATTACGTGCTGTCGTTTTTTATTTCGTTCTGTCGTTTTATCTTTACATTATGTAGAAATCGTATTACGTGAGGTCGTTTTATAATTTCGTGATGTCAATTATCTATTACATTATGTCGTGTTTCCTTTACGTTTTGTCGTTTTAACATTGCGTTATGTCGTAAATACTTTACTTGTTGTCTTTTTTCTATTACGTGGCGTCGTGTTTTCGTTCCATGATGTTGTTTTTTATTACGTGGTGTCGTTTTTTCATTGCGTTCTGTCATTTTATCTTTACATTATGTAGTGATTGTATTACGTGATGCCGTTTTATAATTTCGTGATGTCCACTATTTATTACATTATGTCGTTTTACCTTGACATTATGCTATTTTATCATTACGCTATGTCGTTTTACCATTACGTGTTGTCTTTTTTCCAAAACGTGTTGTCATTTTTCTATTACTTGGTGTAAGTTTTTCATTACGTGGTGTCGGTTTTTATTTGGTTATGTCATTTTGTGATAATGGGCTGTCGTTAAATGAGCAGAACATTCCTTAAGTTTTGTACTTTTAACGTTTTGTTAGAACATGTTGACGTACGGTGCTGTATTCATTACATGGTGTCGAAAAACCATTACGTGATGTCAAAACTTCATGACGTGATGAGGATAAAATTTAACGGATTTTTCCCATATGACACCGGTTACGTATTGAGCGGGAAATACACGATAGAAGACGACAGTATGTCAGACTTACTGAAAGATGCCCTTGATATTTGCGATTTGGGGACTTTATTCCCTAAATTTGTGGAAAATAAAATAGACAGTCTGGAGATTGTAAAAAACACTGACAGATTAAGAGCTTCACCGTTTAGGGGTTGACACTATCGCAGGCCTGTCAAGTCTCACGCATGAGGCGTGAGACTCACTCAAATTTTATTTAGATTTTCGACAAATCCTTTGATCTTTTAATTTTTTCCTTTGATCTTTGAAATTTTTCACAAATCTCACGCAAAGCTATTTTCAAAACTTGACAGGTCTGCTATCGGGGACAGAGTGCGTCTCCGAGAGAGTGTCAAAACAGGTAGGCCTAGATCTATAAATGTGCAGCATTTAATTCACATATTATGAACAAAACGTGTGTCTGCCTAGCCTTCTCAGAGGCGGATCCAGGACTCCAGTATTCAGTATTGGCGAAAAAGGGGGAGTGGTACTACGGTTCATGCAAATCCGGGTTCTTTCATCCAATTATCGCGTTTGCCAAAGGTTCGTTCGCCAACTTTATAAGTTCATAGAACTTCGAGTATGTCTCTAAGGCTTGTAAAACTACCAAAAAATCATAATGATCTACAGGGACAATATATATATACAGTCCCTGTGATCTGTCATAGATTTGAAATTTGACTGGCTGAATCACCTTTCGTGTGTCTCAGTATCAGAACTGCTTTGAACTCAACGGAATATTGCAACGAATCCATGTCAAGTTGCCCCATTGTATAGTTGCCCCCTCCATTTCCCCATTTTCAATAAACTCGCCCCATCAAAAAATTTTGAACAAACACGAAAACAACAAACTACAAAACCATCGACAACTCGCCCCATAAATTAACATATACGCATGTATATATTACGTGACCTGTCCCTCAACTTGCCCCATTTTACAATAACCCCTGATAACTATATCCCCTAAAACCCTAACCCCAAACCCTTATCATGGCCCTTCCCCTCCCTAAACTCTAACTATAATCATAAAAGTCAGTATTCAATGATTGGGTGAGTTGATATATACAGTCGAACCTCGTTGTGACGAACTCTATTGTGTCAATAATTCGGATGTACTGATATGTTTAAAGGTGTAATACCACCATTGTTTTTTACCTATAGTCTTTGTTAAATTTCTTCTTTTCGGAACACTAGCACATTTACCGTCGTTTCAAATAAGCTGTCATTTATTACCTACAACAATGGATATTTACTGATGCTTCACTAAACCAGAGGCTCCCAGGAGCCTGTATCGCTCACCTGGGTTTCAGTTGCCACAATCAAGGTAACATTGTAAATTATACAGTTGATCTTCAGTTTCTCAAACTTTCGTAGCTCAAACACCTCCTATATCTTTAACTGTTTTTTTGAGTCTGATCATGTTTTACTATATTTCTTTATTGGGCTTTTTTGACAAAAAAGTTCTTGCTAGGACCACTTTCGACACCAGTTTTGAAGTTGAGATGTCATTTTGTTATTGGCAGTCAACAAACATTTTTCAACATCGGTTTTGAAGTCGCAACATCTATATCTACTTGGAAATCAAATTTCATTTAAATCGGAC
>MJUU01046751.1:2189-14432 GCA_002080025.1 Modiolus philippinarum | reverse complement strand
CCTGCCGTCTGCCTGAAGAATTATTACGATGGAAAGGATCTCTTACGCCAGCCCTCGCCCCCTTTCAGCGAAGATTTAGCCAAGCATTCTCAAGGCCCTCGCTAATCCCAGCCCTTAAATATATTTTCCGATGGGTTTCCCCATCAGAAAAGGATTCTCTCCCACGCCCCCTCAATTCACCACTTCGAAGTCGAAGTATTCATGCCTGCTCTTCTTTGACCTCTTCATCCCATAATTATCGATCTTGAGCGAGTGCCACTTTTCCTGAGATATTTGCCGCAATTCCCAGATCATCCTGCTGCACGCCCAGACTTTGGTCTTTACCCCTCTCCTCTCCAGCGTCAGAATCATGCCGTCTCCAAACTGACTTTTCGTCTCCTTGACCTCCACGACTTTGAATATTTCCCAAGGCAGGTCGCGCCACCTCAGAATAGGTTCGCGTCTGGCCTCCCTTTGAGCCTGTGCCCTCTTTCTCACTTCTTCGTCGCTCTCTTCCCGCCCGGGACCTAGCAATCGGATTTGCTGATCCGGATTTTGAGAAGATTCGGAATTCATGATTTATTGGATTTCGAAATTTTTTAATTTATTTTGGGGGGCCTTGCCTCCCAGCACTTTTCAGCATCCCCGATTCGCTCCAGACCCATTTGCATCCCGAAGCCCAAAATTTGGGGTTTGATGCAGGATTTCTGCTTGAAAAATGGCTTTGAGGCAGAACTCTCATAATGACACTACTAATTTTGATCGGGCTCCATCTCAACTATTACTTATAAATATTTCCAAATATATATTCCTGAGTTGAATTTCACTGAAATATGTCTCAAGTATTCGTAATAAATAGCTTAAATGTTCAAATTTCAAGTCAAATGTTGACAAGACAAAGAATTGCAACTATCCTGTTGATTCCCACCATTTTAGAATTTGAATTAAGATACAGGAAATGCTTTCTTGGGCATGCTCATATACTTCCGCGATGTTTTGGCGACTACCTATTTGAATCAACAATTCTGGCGAACAGTCCGCGGACATTTAGACTTTCCAATAAGTTTGTGGCCAGCTTCTGGCGAACACTTATCTCTTTCGCGAGCTTGCAGCGAGTTCGCCTTAAATTAAAGAAACAATTGCCAAACAGTTACCGCTAGTGGTGACCAACCCGCGACTACTTTTTGTGAACATATTAATCGCCGCATATTAACCGTGAACTTACCGCTAACCTGCGGCGAATATTTCAGTTTAGTAAGGGACTCTTTCTACAAGTATTGTTATAGACATTTCGACATTTTGAGCAATATATTTTTTTTCAAAATACTTAAAGTAATAACTACTATATGCAATTGTCCAGGTCAGGGTTTTTATCAGTGAGGGACTTCCTTATTGCGTCTAGTGGGAAAGTGTTGATTTCATGACTGTCATGTAATAAATGGACATTGCATCTGTTTTCTTAAAGATGTCTTACTGAATTAAATATGTAATCAAAGGGCAAGGACAAAAGGCAAAAGTCCCCCGACAAAAGCCCCGTGGAANAAAAAAAAAAAAAAAAAAAAAAAAAAAAAACATTATGCACCCAGCATTGTAAAATTTTTTTTCTTGAAAGTTCTGATATAATTAATTTTTAGCAATAATAACAGATTCAAGTACTTATATTTTTAAATATTAAAACCATTCATTTTTTTATTGTTTTCTTCATAACTTAATTATTTTTTGAGTTGTTTTATTTCTTAACGCAGTAATTAGGATAACATGTGGAGTTGTTATTAAACATGCAATCTCTGAATGTCTGTTAGTGCNAGAGAGCTTAAATAGGACTAAATATGCCCATTTAATTTTTTTCAAGATAGTGTCATGGATTCTAAATTTGACTTAGAAATCTGATGAATATTAGTGTTGATCTATCTGCTTTTTTATAACTGAATTTTAACCTCTTATTGTTTTCTTCATAACTTAATTATTTTTTGAGTTGTTTTATTTCTTAACGCAGTAATTAGGATAACATGTGGAGTTGTTATTAAACATGCAATCTCTGAATGTCTGTTAGTGCTATGGAGTTTTTTACAACCAACTAAGGCTAGCAAAAGTTGTGTTACCAGGATACATCTTTATCCACCAGAAAGATCTTGCTAATGGTGGTGTTGCCTGGGAGTGTGAAAAACTACACCGAGACAGATGCCCTGCACTGCTCGACTTAAGAATAAAGGAAGTCATCACCCAGCTGAATGACCGCAACCATGGAACTGAGCCGTCACGCAAATAGGTCCTTGATGTCACAGCCACCATTGTGAGACGTGCTTAGACACTGAAGAAACTGCTAAGCAGATAGTTAGCACAGCTGTTGTTAACGGTACAGAGTGTATAGCTGTCCAGTTACCACCGAGTAGACATATAAAATGTGGGATACGACGTAACAAGAAAAAAGTTGGTAACTCCTCAAACTGTTGTTATTCCAGAGAATACAAGGTGACTAACAGCAACGAACACTTCTTTTTGTATGACAGTGATACTGATGTTTTCCACAGAGACCAACCTTAGAGCATTACAACTACTGGACACTGGTTTGCAGATTGAACTTATAACGTTGCACCTGATTTTTTTTTTCAAGTGGTCTTGGTTGACAAGAACATTACGTCTTGCTTTTACGCTCTCCTGTCTGTGTTTCTGATGTATTCTTGGTCTTTGAATTCTTCTGTTTTGGACTGATGGCTTGATTCTCACTATGCATTAGCTGGTGCTAAACAGGGTTTTTCTAACATAAGAATTATTAGGTCTTTAGTCATGGGGAGGGGGCATTTGTTCTCTGAATGGGTATTCTTCATTAATGAAAAAAGCCCCCATTTGATACCAAACTACCAAACATATAAAATACAATGTATGATAACTAATGGGGATTTTTGATCGTATGCTTTTGTCGGGTGGGGGGGGAGTTGTCTGGGAAGCATTTGTCCTAAGCCCCTTGTTCACAAATCCTACCGGTTCTATAAGATGTCTCATGCTTTTTCGTCATTAATCAGAAGCTTTATCTCATACATGTTCGTGTATTTCAAGAAAACGGCAAACATAATACACAATACCGATATAAAAGAGAGCTTAAATAGGACTAAATATGCCCATTTAATTTTTTTCAAGATAGTGTCATGGATTCTAAATTTGACTTAGAAATCTGATGAATATTAGTGTTGATCTATCTGCTTTTTTATAACTGAATTTTAACCTCAATCATTCATCCAGAAAATATAGGTCAAGAGCACCTAATCTTATCTAGAACCTTGTGACAGTTTTAAGGTACATTACTGACAAAATGCCGTTAATCTATCTGCTCTAGTATCTCAGATCTAGACTTTAAACAAAAACATTATCCAGGGACAATAATGCGTGTAATATGAGTACATTTGACCCAGTTTTTAATAGGAACCTCGTAACTATCCTGGGAGCATCTAACGACAACAGGAATCTGGTGATTATCCAAAGCTCATCAACCGACAAAATATCATACATCTACCTGCTCTAGCATCTCAGATCTAGATGGAGGACAACAATAAAAGCATTGTTCCATAACTTGGTTCTACCAACGTCCAGGGGTACCATGTATTTGTAGAGACTTTCTCATATGTGCATCTACTCATATCCTTTCATCGTTTGTGGACATTTTCAGCTAGATTCACGTCTTCCCGGATTTGACATTACCGATTTCAGGATTTCTTGATGTCACTCTGTTTTTAACCGGGTTTTCCGTCGGAAAAATCCGGTAATTAAAATGGTGAAAATGGCGGGTTTCGGCTGCCAAATGGGTACATTATTTGTCCGGAGCAAATCTCCTACAGTATTTGAGATAGGAAGTTTTTATTTTGCAGATCAATTGTACATATATTAAAGGTGTGCATGGTACTTTGATTTTGATTTTTGATAATTTATGTAAAAAATACCAGTTGTTGAACTTAGTCATTTTTACGTCAAATTTTTAACAATAGGGTACTTCCTTTGTCCGGGGCAAATCTCCTACAGTATTTTTATTTTGCAGATCAATTGTACATATATCAAAGATATGCATGGTACTTTGATTTTGATTTTTGATAATTTATGTAAAAAATACCAGTTGTTGAACTTAGTAATTTTACGTCAAATTTTTTACCAATAGGGTACCCCCTTTGTCCGGAGCAAATCTCCTACGGTATTTGAGACAGCAAGTTTTTATTTTGCAGATCAATTGTACATATATCAAAGATATGCATGGTACTTTGATTTTGATATTTGATAATTTATGTCAAAAATACCAGTTGTTGAACTAAGTCATTTTTACGTCAAATTTTTAACAATAGGGTATCCCCTTTGTCCGGAGCAAATCTCCTACACTATTTGAGACAGCAAGTTTTTATTTTGCAGATCAATTGTACATATATCAAAGGTTTGCATGGTACTTTGATTTTGATTTTTGTTAATTTATGTCAAAAATACCAGTTGCTGAACTTAGTAACTTTTATGTCAAATTTTTAACAATAGGATACCCCCTTTGTCCGGAGAAAATCTCCAACAGTATTTGAGACAGGAAGTTTTTATAATGCGGATCATTGTACCTGTATCAGAGGTGTGCACAGTACTTTCATTTTCCTTTTTGATTACAATCCAACTTGCTGAACTTCCAGAAATATAGGCTCGTTTGGTGGAAGGTTAAACATTGAAGATTAATGAAAATTACATTTCAAATATTCAGGGTCAACCCATGTGTAAGATATACTGTCCATGTAAAAGAAAACCCGGTTTGCTGTCACACTGACAGCTTTCCTCTTGTTTTAGATTTAACATTGTTGGTGCTTTAGCTTTTTGTGTTGTATTTGTAGTGATTGTGTTTAGTGGGTGACTAGTGTCTTTGGTCTTCCGTCTTCTGGTGTTCTTGCCTTTTTTTGTCTCTGGGCTTTGATTTCTATAATGTTGTGCTTTGTTCCTTCGGTATTCTTCTGCCGTTGTTTTTATTTAAAAACTATGACCCGATTCACTAATGCATATAACACAAGTACTATCCACCATGCCTGTATTGACCAAAGCTTATTAAAACTAGAAAACACGAGGGGACTTTATAAACATAAGTGGATAATATAAATCGGATAATGGTTTTTATGAAATAAAAACGATACGCTAGGCTATGGAATAGCCTTGGATAGAAAATTACGTGTTTGATTGACAAGGGTGTAGTTTCTAATGATGTATTTGTATACTCAAATCAATGCACATGTGATAAACAGTCACCGATTCGATCAAACCTCTAATTTTTTGCCAACAGCGTTCTCCTAGGGTAGCTCTTTATTCTTCCACAAAAAACGCAATTCTATCTCTTTCCACCTCTCGTTCTCCATTGCCTGAGTACCCGGGCCTAAGCATCTCCACAAACTACAATCACGCTTTGTTAAACACAATTGAAAAGTCTTTTTACAGTATTCGTATATTATTGATTATTGCGTAATACCTCATCTTTATTTATTAACTTCTGGTTTTAAATTTATACATTACTGTTCTTATTTTTTTTATCTTATCTATATTTATAAATCTGGCTAAGCGATATTGCAGTACCAATCCAATCATCCTCTTCAAACCTGTTCCCAGTACCAGTACCACCTTTAGTAAATGTTTGTAATACTTTTCAACTTCCACAAGGAAACAGAAAAATTAAACCCCGCCCCGTTTAATCAGGACGAAACTGGACGCCATTTTGATGTTCGAGAATCTGAGATTCCTATTGGTCAATAGTCTTCTGTGAATGCGTTCTCCTCACTGCGCAAGCGTACTCCTCACTTTCCCCCAAGAACTATCTATATAGCTAGGCTATTTAGCTAGGCTATGGAATAGCCTAGCTATATAGATAGTTCTTGGGGTGAAGTGAGGAGTACGCTTGCGCAGTGAGGGGAACGCGTGCGCAGAAGACTATTGACTAATAGGAATTTCAGATTCTAGAAAATCAAAATGGCGTCCAGTTTCGTCCTCATAAAACGGAGCGGGGTTTAATTTTTCTGTTTCCTTGTGGCAGTTGAAAAGTATTATAAACATTTACTATAGGTGGTACTGGGAACAGGTTTGTAGAGGATGATGGGATTGGTATTGCAATATTGCTAGCCAGATTTATAAATATAGATATGATAAAAAAAAATAAGAACAGTAATGTATAAATTTAAAACCAGTTATTAATAAATAAAGATGAGGTATTGTGCAATAATCAATAATATACAAATACTATAAAAGACTTTTCAATTGTGTTAAACAAAGCGTGATTGTAGTTTTTGGAGATACTTAGGCCCGGGTACTTAGGCAATGGAGAACGAAAGGTGGAAAGAGATAGAATTGCGTTTTTTTTGCGGAAGAATAAAGAGCTATCCTAGGAGAATGCAAAAACAAAATGAAAAAAAAAAAATAAAAAATAAAAAATAAAAGCACGAAACTACTTTGCGTTGCTGTTGTAAAAAAATTAGAGGTTTGATCGAATCAGTGACTGTTTTATCACATGTGCAGACCAATAGAAGAAATTACAAAGAAGTACCGAGAAAGGCTTACTTCAAGTATTGATTTGAGTATACAAATACATCATGAACCACCACACCCTTGTCAATCAAACACGCAATTTTCTATCCAAGGCTATTCCATAGCCTAGCGTATCGTTTTTATTTCATAAAAACCATTATCCGATTTATATCATCCACTTATGTTTATAAAGTCCCCTCGTGTTTTCTAGTCCATAGCCTAGCTAATAATTGTATTATTGATTGTCATGGATGTGACAAAGTCAATTTGACACCTTTCATTCCTTTATTTGGTAGTAAAATTAATTGTAACAATTCGTGAATATATGAATGACCGACGGACGAGCTGGTATCGGGCTAACACTGAAATTGATGATAGCCTACTAAGCATGATGTGTCTACATTAATGTACGGATTGTGTTGTATCTTTACTATTACTATCAGATACCATGGAAACATTCATTTTTTTTTCTTTTATGAGTCATTGAGGGTCAGGGAGAATCTAATGAATGTTTTTGCAAATAAAACCAGTAGTAAATTGCACAAAATAAAGGAATATACATTCTAAGAAGCTCATCCCTTATGCAGTTTTCGATTTCATTTTTCATTTCACGTCTTCCCGGATTTGACTACCGACTTTGAATTTTCCCGGATTGAATCACTCACAGTGTCACGGGTGCTGTTAACAGAGCAGGACATGCTTACCCTTCCGGAGCACCTGATGTCACTCTCAGTTTCACTGGAGTTCACACTGCGAGTGCCTTTGTTCTGAATGTTGTGGTTTCTGGTTCTGTGCTTTGTGTCTGTCTGGCGTCATTGTTTTTGTGTCTAACGTCATTGTTTTCTGTGTTCTCGTTTTTGCCCTGTCTTTGGACTTCGATTTTTGTGAATTTCACCCCTTTGTTCCTTCGGTATTCTACTGCCGTTGTTTGTTTAAATATCTTCTGTCATTGTTTGCCTCATCTGCTGAACACGATAGCATACATTTGTAGATGATGAAAATTTATTTGTCTGTTATGCAGCCGTCGATCTTTGTACAGTCTTGACAAATGAAAGCAAGGTAGAAAATACTCTAAATTTATTAAATATAGCAAACATTGCTATAATGAATGTATAGTTTTAAAGAAATATGCTTCGAAATTGTAAACTTGAATAAAGAACGACGAAATGATAATTATAATATAACTAATTGACCGTCGTGAGTATCAGTAAAAATGTCACGAGTGCCGAACAACGTAGAAGGATTTAACGAGTTGCAGAACTTGTTGTGCAACGAGTTAAATCCACTGCGTTGATCGACACGAGTGACATTTTTATTGATATTCATGACGGCCGATTAGTTATGCTTTTTATTATATAGATTTTATACTCAAAAACCGAGATTTTAGATGCGGATTATTTTTTTCATGTCAATACGCCAGTTGTTTACTTGACGACGACATTGAAGAGACATTGTGACGTCGCTTCATTAAGGCGGGAATTTGAAAATTGAGCCGTTCAGACAACAAATTTCGTATTTTTTTCTGTTATTGTTATAAATTGCTTTTGTACACACCATGAAGAATTTAGGATAATTTCATTTCATTCGAAATGAAATGTATAGTAAAAATATAGGCCAAATAGTATATAATCGATACCTATAAAACAGGTAAATAAAGATGACGTCATAGCTCTAAAACTAAGTCAGTGACCCCCTAATTTTCTCGGCTTAATTTAAAGTTTTGTTAATTAATAAAGTACAGATTCAATATCAAAAAGATATCATTGGGAGTTCGAATAGTAGGATTTGTCTTTAAGCCCCAAGCTACTTCGTAGCTCTTTGGGTCTAAAAATGCATATTTTAAAAAGAATTAACACTATGTTGTATCATAACTAATAATTGCCTTCGCAGATTTTTATAAATTTTGTACATGGTAGTCTTTTTGGATGTAAAGAGCCTATTTTAAAGTTTGTATATGCAGTCGATTGCGATTAAGGATGTCTTCCAGCGTCACGAACGTAATCACCGCAAAGGTAATGTAACCATATCCAAAACTGAACCTTTACTTAACCCGAAACTAGGTGTTTTATGCACTCAATAATTATTCCTTACGCTCTTCAATGGTATTCCCAGATTTTAGTCTTTCGTTCTTTGCTATTGTTTGAGTTGTCTCATTCGTGTTGTTCTCCGTAAATCATATCCCTTCTGTTGTTTTCTGTCTGCTTGTATCCTTTGTGCTTAATTCTGTCGTTTCTTTGTTGTTCAGTGTTGTTTTTAGCTCATCTGGCTTTGCCAGGGTGAGCTTTTGCCATCACTTTGCTTCCGACGTTCAACGTCCGTCCTAAACTTTTTCAAAAATTTTATTCTCTGAAACCACTGGAGGGATTGTTTTGAAACTTTGTAGTAACCATCTATGACATGTTCCCTACAAACGATTCTCATTTTAGTATGAAAAACATTGATGTAGTTGTTTAAAATAAAACATAGGGGTAAATTGCAGTTTTTGGCCAATAACCGAAAAAACCGTTGCAGATAATGAAAATCTGATAGTTTAGAATTGTTCAGAATGCCAAGATCTAGATGACCTGCAATTTTGAAGAAAATAGGAAAACCCGTCTAGGAATTACAGCCCTTTTCCAGTTAAAATATCAAAATTATTTTAAAAACTAATAGAAAGAGGTGATGTGGAAATTGGAAAAATGTTCAGCATATCAAGATCTACAAATAAATAGATTTGAACCAAACATGACATGACGGAAATGCTTATGAGATGCTGACTAAGTATTGTTACTTCTTCAAGGAACCCTCCTTTATACTGATATCTCATTTTGACTTTTTCTTGGATTGGCTTACTTGCATTGTGACGGGTGCTGTTATCAGAGCAGGACATGCTTATCCTTCTGGAGTACCTGATGTCACTCTCAGTTTCATTGGAGCTCACACTGCGAGTGCCTTGGTTTTCAATTTTGTGTTTTTTGTTTCTGTGCTTCATTCAAAAGTGCGGGGATGAAAAATATAGAAAACAAATCTCACTGAACTCGATTCGATATTCCTTTCAACTAATTGAATTTGCAAATACCTGTTGTATTGCTACTAAGTCACACCAGAATTTCTTCATTCTGATTACAAATTCCTTTTTACTTTTCACACATGATGTCTGTGTAACTGAATTACAGTTTTTATTTACCATTTGACTAGCCAAAATCGAGCTAGAGTAGTGCCCTGCAATCATTTCATGGGAGCTGATTACTGAAATGCATATATAAAATAAACTGCATGATGCTTTACTAGAAGTTTTATACATATCATTTCTGCAAACCATGAAAGCTAGTCAGTAGTCAAGGCATTATGTTAATGGCCACAACAAGGTTCCCCCTACACTAAATTAAACCTGCGGATTTGGTAAGTGAACTACAAATCACAACTAAGCTTGACAACAATGGTTCTTGGGTGGTCCCATGTAAAAAGAGTACTAGTATTTTAAAAGGTTCAAGCGTTGTCCAAAATGGCACTGAAACACTGAAACCTTTGTAAACACATTTAAAGGTCCTCTTGTTTTAAAAACAAGGAAAATTGGGACCAAAGTTGGTCCTAATTCTTTGATCATCCCTTTTAAAATGTGTGATCGGTAGCTCTCACCAAATCTAAGATTGCTATCATTCGAGAATTTTGTTGAAATAACTAAATACGGAAGTTACTGTGAATCTCGTTTCTGCATATGCGCATTTTATCAACTTATGTCTCTCCAGTACAGATAAAATCTAAATGTTTGGAAGACCATAATCTCAAAGATGTTAAAAACTGATAGAGAACAACTAACCAATATGATCTAAATGTATGGCCAAAATCAGCTAAGGACAGAGCTTTGTATGAGGGAAATACTCCTTGGTTTTAAACAAAATTTACAAAAATTTTGAAAATTAGACCAAAATCAAATTGTTGAAAATCTTTAAAAAAATCTTTTCTTGTCAAACTTCTTGTCAATTTATAAAAAAGAACTTAAGCATAAAAGGTCTTGGTTGGTCTAGTAAAACATTTTGTCCAGCATGTTCACTCTCTATTTTAGGATGCAACAGAAAAAAAAGTTTAACAATTGACCCTGTGAAAACCAATTCAAAGATCTTTTCTTGTAAAACCACAATTCCATTGGTCAAAACAGTCTTTCTGTTAGCCCTCTTAAAACTGTGTTCGAAGGTTCAGCACTTCTTATACATTTTATGTCTCCTCCTTTGAAATTTGAACTTGTCCTTATAAGCAGATGCCTAGATGGCAAAATGGACCCTATAATAGAGAGGTATATGAACGTAGTTGAAATTGAGACTCTTTAACTAGTTTTATTAGACAAGGTCCACAATGTCTGTCAGTCATGGTCAAGGTGAGTGATACAGGCTCTTGAGGGCCTGTTTTTGTCTTCAATATTCTTTCAGCAGGATACATGGTACCTATTATGTGTTAATAATTGCATTGTAGATAGCCGTAAATTTTGCCACTGAAAATACTTGTTACCAGGTTATTTCTCTTATTTGGAATACCAAAAAGAAAGAAATCAGCTTTTCTAACAGCCTTTAAGGTAGATAGACAGTTATATATATATATACATGAGATTTTGTTGTAAGTCGGCACAATTGAAGAACCAATCCTACTTACCCGAAATCTGTAATAAAAAGTATGGGTCACCGAGAATTGAAATCAAAGTTTGCTCATTTTTAGCAATTTTTTTCACTTAAATTTACACAGAATGTACGGGGAAAATATGGAAAGACAATTTTTAGCTTAATAGAAGTTAACTTTTTATCCATGAGAATTTGATGTATTTTTGTGAACAGGTAGTTTACAATGTAATTATGTACCCCAAACGAAGTTTGGGAGACATATTGTGTTTACTCCGTTTCTTATTAAGTCTCCCAAACGAAGTCGGGAGACTTATTGTTTTTGTTGCGTTTCTTATTATTAAGTCTCCCAAACGAAGTTTGGGGAGACTTATTGTTTTTACTCAATTCTTATTATTCAGTCTCCCAAACGAAGTTGGGAGACTTCTTATTTTTATTCTTCTTTCTTTCTTTATTCTCGGCCGAATGAAGTTGTCCGAAGCGGATCTCAGAGACCATCAGACCTAGAACTTTGAAACTTTGTGGGAAGTTAGCCCCATATACCTAGATGTGCAAGAGACAAAAATTTTTCAAAAGGGGGTTCATTAAGGGTACATTTGGGGGGTTCAATAAGGGGTGGGGTCGCCAATGTTAACCCTATGGGAAAATGAAATTTTGGATATTTTTCACCATATTTCTCACTGTATCTCAAAAACTTTGAATGCTAGCTCCATGAAACTTCATAGGAAAGATGTTTGTAAATTAAGAAAGGGTTCTACAGCATTAGAAATTTCAAAATAACTTTGGTTGTCATGGAAACAAAGCCAAAAAATGGAAATTTTGAGAAAATACATGTAGTAGTTTATGCTATAAATGATTATATATTTATTACAGCAATACATATTGTTATAAGGGGAACCCATGTCCAATTTTTTTGGAAGGAGATCTGAAATTGGGTTTAATGGACAAAAGAGCATTTGGTTACCATGGAAACAAAACCAAAACTTATTTTTTTTTAAATCATGTTTACTGATAAAAAAAATTAGGAATTTTGAGAAATATATATTACATAGCTTATAAGGGGAACCTCTGCCCAATTTTTTTTTGGAAAGGGTCTGAAATTGGGTGTAATGGACAAAAGAGCACTTGGTTGCCATAGAAACAAAACCAAAAACTTATT
>MJUU01046748.1:0-10782 GCA_002080025.1 Modiolus philippinarum | reverse complement strand
TATGATGGTGCATACATATGAGAAATACTCTCAAGAACAAGTACACCATAACTGAAATGTATAAAGAGCATACATCTCTCGCACGGGGGATCTTTTTACAGACTCTACACATACCTTAAAACTAACAGTTCCGTCTTGTTTCACCCATCCAACAACAATATCAGAAGGATACATGTTACCAGTACGTGACAGACCAAATCCAACATATCCTCGGGTTTTTACATGCGTCTCAAAGGTAATGTTTGTTTCGCTGATGTTCCAAAATAACCAATAATTGCCATCGTGGTCTAGCTGGACTTCATGGTCAAATGTTGTTAATGGTGTTGGTTTCTGAAAACGAAGAGGTCTGTACTCAATAACAGACTTTGAATATAGCGGTTGAATACAGCAAAAGGAAAAGAGGCACAAATAATAATATTTCCTTTTCATATTTCCAATTTTTCTCGCAAAAGTATTTTTTGTTTTTTCGATGCGTTTCTTTGTCCTATTGACTTAAAACGAAAGAAAAATAATAATTATGACAACATGTGTATCTATAGCAAAGAGTTCTAGTAAGTTAAGATGTTCAATATCGATTTTTTTTAAATTAATTTAATTTTACAATGCAACGTTAAATCAATACTATATTTCATATGTACGATATATGAAAAATTTTGGGCATTTGATAATCCAGATCGTGATAAATTATCTATACCACACTTCTAAACCTTTAATCATATACATTGTATATACTGGTAATAAAAGTCTGAAAAATTGTACAACATCTTATACACTAAAGATGTGTGTGTGTGTGTGTGTGTGTGTGTGTGTGTGTGTGATCTTCTTTTACGCACTCAGCGCGTCTGAGAGTTCATTTATTTTAAATGAAAATGTGAGACTATTCGCTTATGCTTTATCCATTCACTTGGTGTTAATTACAATTCGATAATCAAAACAATTTAAATGGACGATGTACATGTACTTTTTTCAGATTTTTTTCGTAGTATACGATGTACAATGTAATAGCAAAAACATAGATTTAATTATGTCATTTGAATAGATGCATAAATAAATAATAAATACACAAAATATTACTCTAAACAATATGTTGATAATTTTAATATAACCACATGAACATGTATAAATCAGTATGAATAAAAATGACAACAAAAGTCCGAAGCAATTAGAGGGGGAGACAAGTAAGGAAAATCCGAAAAACGAACGACAGTATCGAGAACACACAATTCAACAAAGAACCTTCAAGGCAAGCCGTCATATTCCCGACTTGGAACGGGCAGGTGGATTAAACCAGGTTTAATGATGCATCAACCTCCCACTTATATGACGACTTACTATAGCTTCTGTGTGCCCAGATTGTATTAAATATTGTCAAAACATTATTTGGTTAATTACACGGATGAAATAAAATTACCTAAGTTCCTACAATTAAGAAATAAAAAGGTCAAAATATTTTCACTTTCCACAAGGAAGACCCAATAAATTTATGATCTTCGATTTTTCAATTCCTCTATTCCTAATAAAAAACCCTGGACAAATCTCTGATTTAATGTCATTGTGACAGCAAACCGGTTTTTCTATATCTTAAAAATGGGTTGACCCTGAATATTTGAAATGTACTTATAATTTTCATTAATTTTCAATGTTAAACCTTCCAGCAAACTAGCCTATTTCAGCAACTTAGATTTTAATAAAAAAGGAAAATAAAAGTACTGTGCACACCTCTGATACAGGTACAAATGATGTGCATTACAAAAAATTCCTGTCTCAAATACTGTAATAGATTTGCTCCGGATAAACGGGGTACCCTATTGTTAAAAAATTTACGTAAAAATGACTTTGTTCAACAACTGATAATTTTGACATAAATAATCAAAAATCAAAATCAAAGTACCATGCACACCTTTGATATATGTACAATTGATTTGCAAGATAAAAACTTCCTGTCTCAAATACTGTACAACATTTGCTCTGGACAAAGGGGGTACCCTATTGGTTAAAATTTGACGTAAAAATGACTAAGTTCAACGACTGAATCAGATATTTTTAACATTAATTATCAAAATCAAAGTACCATGCACACCTTTGATATATGTACAATTGACCTGCAAAATAAAAACTTCCTGTCTCAAATACTGTAGGAGATTTGCCCCGGACAACTGATGTACCATTTGGCAGCCGCCCGCCCACAGCCCGCCATTTTCACCATTTTAATAACCGGATTTTTCCGATGGGAAACCCGGTTAAAAATCTGTTGAAAAATCTTCATTGAAGAGGTTTTTATGAGTAACACATGACTGGTCGGTATTACTCTAGTCAACTAACGACTGTGCGAAGGTAAATTCCATAGCTTTAATTATATTGACATATTTTGTCGCAAACATTTACCATAAAATACAGCACATGAGTCTTTTAAGAAATGTGTACCCAATTTACAAACTCTATTACAAAAGTGCATAGAAAATCAAAATATTCAAAAGACACATGGCTTATAAGTGTCTATCTGAAAATATAACTTGGAACAGAATTTCAAAATCATGACATGTTCGTCATCATGTGAAATGTCAATTACATTAAATTCGATGTCCTTGGATACGGAAATAGGAAATCAAACTTCAGCATGGTCCTGAGTATATTATAGAACACACGTAACAATGGAATTAACTAAGAGGAATAGGATATGACAATGTCACCTCTCTATAAAACAAAATCCAATTCTGTTGAAAAATATTTCCTGTGTTAACAGAATAAAAAAACGATGTTGATCAAAATGAATGAACTTGGATTAATCTTGATATGTCAGTTTCTGTCAGTGTTAGGTAGGTTATTTCTTTCAATGGTACTTGTAATAATATTTCCGTTTTAAGTGGGAACACTTTGATGATATAGACAAAAAGAAAAATAAAGTGAAGTGTTTTCATTATTTGACGATGAGCAAATCAACAGAATAACATCACATATAAGTGCATCACACTTACTATTGTCATGAAGACATCAATATGGCAAGACAAAGAAGAATTATTAGACACAAAAAAGCTTTATAAAATGTTGAAAAACTTGATACGATGCAAACAAACTTGATGAAATACAAAAACAAAACTTGATAGGATGTGACCAAACAGGCTGGATACCATGTAAAGAAATGAGTTAAGACACGATCGTCCTTTAAAAGGAATAAACAAGTCTGATAAAGCACAAACAGGTTTGGAAAGTCAAAACAAGATAATTATACAAAAACAAGCTTAATAAGACACCCAAAAAAAATGAAAGACACACAAAGAGAGTAAACGAAAACAGGATTCACAGAATACAAAATATAACACTAAATGTATGAATTATCAACATTTAACCTTTCGTTAGTTACATCGTTTTCAAGGATTGAATATATACACATTTTTTCATTGCTTATGAAAAAATATCAGTAAGAAATCGCGGAAGATGAAATAACTGGTAGACTTTGAAAGAATAATAAAAATATTTTTTTTTCAAACAGAAAAATTTACGCAGAAAGCAATTAAACAAGAAAAAATAAAAGATGCAGGTAATTAAATTATTTAGAGAACACTTCAATAAAGGCCAGAGGTGACATTGGTGTTCCTGAAAGAAAATGAATTGTGGTACGGAGTAACAATTTTTTTCTTTTATAGCTGTTCTACGTGATGTCTTTAAAAAACCGGTAAAAACCCAATTAGGAAATGGCGATTTTGACTTTTGCGTATCCTTTCAATATTGTCTCTTGACTTGAGCTGGCTAAAACGTACTTGGCTCTGATGATATCAAATACTTATTTGCAGGTACACTGGAAAAACCTATGACATGGGACAACGCCAAGAGGACCTGTGATGAACAAGGGAGAATTTTATCACCAGTCAGCTCAGTCAAAATTCCTACTTATATATTTCAAAAGAACCACACATTATGGACTTCTAATCATATGCTTCACCTAGGATGTATCCCACATACGGGTAAATACATGTACATATAATTAAATGCAACACAAGTACAAACGTATAAACATGTAATTGCTGTATTCCAAATACAAGTATTAATTGATGGTTTACATAGTAGATGTAAAAACAGATGTCTACACCCGTAGGAGTAAATTTATGTATTATAAATTGATGTAATACATACTTAAATTTTGATTAATTTATTCCAAAGTAAGTGAGAACCGAACCGTCAGTCTAAAAAGAACAATCCAAGGACAATGGCAACGTCGGAAAAACAAAAAACGAAGACATAACATGGGCATGACACAGAAAAGAAAATGAAGACACGCACATATACAAAAATGAACAACACGGACCCAATAAAAACCATGGGTGAGATCAGGTGCACCGGTAGAGTAAGCATCTCCTGCTTCTTATAAGACACCCGCCGTGTTGAACATGTCAACTCCGGTAGTAAAGTCAAATCCGGTAGAGGAAAAACAAACTTTACTGGCAAAGAGAAAGATCTGTTGTCATCTGGGAAACAGATATCTCATAGCGGTCCACAAGATCGTGATGTCGACCGTAAAACTTCTGTAGTGATGACCTCAAGTTATGGGCAACATACCCTTGCTTAAGTAGCCTGTTTGTAAGCAACCGAGCTCTATCAAGGTAGTCACTGTATCGACCACAGGCCCTTGAGTAGCGAATGAGTTGGGAGATGTAAACTCCGTATGCTGGTGCTTTTGGAATGTTGCTACAAAGAAAGGGAAAGTTGACTATTGGAAAAGTGAAGTCATCACGTTTGTCATATAGCCTAGTTTGTAGTGTACCTCTTTTGTCAATTTCAAGATGAAGGTCAAGGAACGAGGCTGATGTTGAAGTATCTGTAGTATCCTTAATTTCTAGCTCTTTTGGATAGATAAGATGAAGAAAATCACCAAAGCGAGGATTGTTTAGTGATAAAATATCATCTATATAACGGAAGCTGAAATTAAAGGACTGGGCCAGTTTTTTATCTTTATTTTGAAGAAGCCCTTGGATGAATTCAGCTTCATACAGATATACATTTACTTTAGATGCATTTCAAATACAGGTTTAAGTTGGTCTATAAAGGGAAAAACTCAGACTGTAACAACATAGGCACGTGACATTAACAAAACATTCACACTTTCATAAAAACATTGGTTTCTCTAGAATGCCAAGCATGTCCCGCTACTTACAATCCAGCCGGCAGAGTCAATACTGGGAACATTAAGCCACACATAAATCTAAAAACATTGTAGTTTAGTCTCACTTTTGACACTGTCTCACACTGTCTTTCTATGATGTCATGAGGACGACCAATTAGAATTTCTTAAGGGACAATAGTGACGAAGGTAAAAATATTTATCTAATGTAGTAATTCTAGAGAAAGTTTTCACTCTTTTCTAAAAATCAATGTAGTTTTGAAAAAAAAAGAAATGTGTACCACTTATTACACACTGAAGCAAATTGTTCCTCGACTGTGACATAAAAGCAGTATACATCAGATCAACAAGTTCTTATTCTCCCTATACCGTCTTGCACTTTCTCTGATATTAATAATATTCCAAATAACATTAAAACGAATTGCACTTTGAACATTTACTTTGATCAAAAACCTTTTTGTTGTTTGTCGTTTTAAACATCCCAAGTTTCCTTTATCTCTGATTTCTAAGAGAGAATTTTGGAATTTTGTTTCAGATTTTTGTACTTTGTTATATGTTGAAAGTGTTCCAATCAACGAATCACATCACAGTTTGTGTTACAGGAATTCATGTAAGTAATATAGAGTTATTGATGATGAATACCATATCCTTTTTTAATTGTAAAAGTAATGAACAGAATAGGAAAAAAATTCTAACGTATACATCAAAACTTACCATATTTCAAAAATTTTATGAAATTTTCAGAAACAAATCTTATTCTAAATTGAAGCACAATCCTTTTACCGATAGCATACCTTTCTGAAACAAGCTCTTGTATTGATAAAGGGTCCACATCGGTTAGAGAGTCATCTTATATGTTTTGTACTGTTTTGCAATGCCTCGACTACAAGGGTTGTAATTTTGCAATAAAGATTATTATTATTTTTATCATTTAGATAGATTCATGTTTAATTTTGTAACTGTAACGTTCAAAAGAATGTTGCATATATATATCTGTAAATTTTCAAATAGATTTGATATATATTTTAATTGTCTTATCAATGCATATGTATGCTCTCTATACATTTCAGCTATGATGTACTTGTTCTCGAGAGAATATCTCATACGGATACACTATCATACTTTCAAGTTTTTGGCATTTTATTACTTTTTAGTATTATACTAACGCTATTCTGGGCAACTCTTTATAAAGCCCACATCTCACTATTTTATAATGCCAAGTTTTCTTCTAATTAACTTTATGAACGACATGTGTTTGTCTGTATGTTATATCTTTTTACTTGTGTTTGTCGGGCAACATATGACAGTGATTGTAAGAGTGTTTTGCCAGTAACTGTTATGACATTTGACGATCTCGCATCCATGGGCAATATGAGAACTGGATGTAACAATGAATCTCCAAGGGTACTTATTGTGCACCTCTCATGGTAGATCTTTTATGTTACGAACTGGATTTCATGAAAAAAATCGGAACTAAAACAAACAGTAATAAACTTATTTCAAATTTCAATGATAACAGCAGACACACTGACGATATCCTTACTATTGACAATCCCCAGTTTTTAGAATATGTCGACATCATTTGCCCACAAGAACTGAAACTTAATAAAGCAAACAATGATTCTAAATACTGTTCTTTTCTGGATCTAAGTATCATCATTGATTCTGATAAAATAAAAATTAAACTTTATGGTAAAAGGGATGATTTTGATTTCACTATTACTAATTTTTCTTTTCTTGACGGCAACGTTGCTTTAGCTCTATCCTATGGGGTGTACATGTCTCAAATGGTACGATTCGCACGACGTGTTTATTCTACTTTTGACGATTTTAATGAGCGTAACCTTACTCTCAAATCAAATCTTTTACAACAATATTATAGATTTCATAATTATTAAATACTTTTATGAAGTTTTACAGAAGATGTGAAAATCTGAAATCTAAATATGACTTGACTCGCAAATATCTATTACAAAGGGCATTTCTCATTCTCTATTTTTTGGAAAAGTTAAAAAACAAATGCCAGAAATTGATAAAAATATCTTTACATAATAGTGGATATCGATGGAATATTCTAAATGCACCCGTTATGTTGGCTTTGAATTCCAGGAACCTGATGATTCTACACATATACTGTCCTCTCACTAACTGCTTATATCTACTGAAATACATGTCGACTCTTTACCAAACCCTTCAGGAAGTTTTGAGTTTGATTTTTCTTCCATAGGACGACAGTGTTTAACCAGCAGACTAGGTTCCTTGGGCTAGCCGGCTGTTTAGCGCCGAGAACTCTCTGGCCAATCTTTCTAAATTACGTTTGTCACATTATTTTCTTTTCTTAAGATAGTTGACATAGAGTTAGTAGTCTACCTGTATTGGATTTTATTCGTATGCTTATTATACTATGGGGAAACGGGATAGAGAAAGGGGAGGTTTGGGTACCCATAGACTGGTTTAACCCTACAGCTGTCTTTTGCTAGTGTCGGTACCAAGTCCGGCTATCCCGGGTTCCTGTCGTTATTCATGTTTATCTCTAGTCTGTTATGTCTTTTTTCTAGTTCAGTTCCCTTGTGGATTGTGGTTTGTGATTGTAATTTTCGTCCATGCATGGACTAAATGAAAAATAGATTTGACAGTGTTCCACAATTAGGAATAAAATCCCCTCAAACCGGTGCTAGTTTCTGTCTTGAACTTACTATGAGGTATAACCATAGCTCATTGTTGAGGGCCTCAGGATGACTTCAAGATGAAGAACGACGATAAAAGTGTTGTTCCGTTGCTTGGTTTCATCATGTATTTGAAGAGATTTTATCTCATTTGCATTTAATCCATATCCGTTCATTGTTTAATTAATACTGGAGTTTGTCTTTCCTCCATAGTGGAGTCCGTAAAGAGATTCCCTGAGTGAGAGATGTATGCTCTCTATCTATTTCAGTTAAAGTGTACTTGTTCTTCAGAGAATGGATACACTTTGATACTTTCAAATTTTGGCATTTTATTATTTTGTTTTTTATGTACATCTTCATAATGTTATTCTTTTAAACAACGGCAGTAGAATACCGGAGGAACAAAGGGGTGAAATTCACCAAAATCGAAGTCCAAAGACAGGACAAAAACGAGAACACAGAAAACAATGACGTTAGACGCAAAAACAATGACGCCAGACAGACATAAAGCACAGAACCAGAAACCACAACATTCAGAACAAAGGCACTCACAGTGTGAACTCCAGTGAAACTGAGAGTGACATCAGGTGCTCCGGAAGGGTAAGCATGTCCTGCTCTGTTAACAGCACCCGTCACACTGTTAGTGATTCAATCCGGGAAAATGACAAAGTCGGTAGTCAAATCCGGGAAGACGTGAATCTAGCTGAAAATGTCCACTTTCATTTGGGATACTGACACGTCATATCTTTCAATGATGCTATGGTGACGGATATAGAATTTCTTGAGGGATGAAATTAACAAAGGTTGAACAAATCCCTGACTAAGCAGCTTTTGGGACAGTGTTTTTGCTCTGTTCAAAAAATCACTGTACAAACTACAAGCTCGACAGTAACGAATCAACTGTGAAATGTACACTCCATAGGCTGGAGAGGTAGGTATATTGCTGCTAAGAAAGGGAAAGTTTACAATGGGGAAATTAAAATCATCACGCTTGTCATATAGCTTAGATTTCAAACGTCCATCTTCGTCAATATACAATAAAAGATCTAAGTACGAAGCTAAAGTAGGTGTTTCAGTTGTTTCTTTAATTTCAAGCTCATTTGGATAGATCTGATGTAAATAATCCTTAAATTTAGGATTATTAAGAGAAAGCACATCGTCTATGTAGCGGAAGCTGAAATTAAAGAACTGGGCTAAATGTTTTTGTTTTCTTTGAATAAGCCCTTGTAAAAACTTGGCCTCGTACGAGTAAAGGAAAAGGTCAGCTAAAAGCGGCGCACAGTTTGTTCCCATTAAAAGTACCACATCTCACTATATATTTTATGATGCCAAGTTTTCTCACAATCGACTTGATAAACGCCGTGTGTTTTGCTTTATGTTGTATCTATCTACTAGTTTAGAACACGACTGCTTTTTCTCGCATCCGTGGGCTAAATGAAAAATGGATTTGACATTTTTTACATTGTACGACAATTAGCAATGAAATCCACCAAAACCGGTGCAAGGGGCTACCTTGAAGTTACTATGGGGTATAAGCATAGTTCATTGTTGAAGGCCTCATGCTGACTTCAGTGTGAAAGACAGCAATAAAAGAGTTGTCCTATTGTTTGGTTTTACAACCCCATTTCCTTTTTTCTCTTTCTTTTTTTTTCTTTTTTTTTGTTAATAAAATTTTAACATATCAAATTAATGACTTTAAGATGAAATCATTTTCATAAATGCATCATAAATCACCATTTAACTTCTCATTTTGAGTAGCAATATTCCTACGTATCTCGTATAGGATGTCGCATTCCATTGTTTTTTCGCTACAGCGACTATGCAAAATGAGCGAAATTTCTGTCTCAAAATACTGATACACTAAGGTTATGTTCAACCACTTTTGCAATTTTTTGTCAATCGAACAACATAAGCAAACTAAATTGAAATTCTATGTAAGAATTTTTATATAAAAGACGTCAAAAGTTTGGCGGGAACAGATCTCTATAGAGCTTTCCTTCAATTTCTATATGCTGTTCATGTGCCATAAAATATGTGAAAATATAATTTAAAGTTTATAAAATTTCATACATTGTCTACTTTAAGCATTTTAGTGTGACCTATGACCAAGAAAATATGATCCATGTGCAAACAATTAACCTTGTTTAAATGGATAAAACCCAAGGATATCGGATGCTTCTGAAATCTGACACTCATACTCCCTTAACTATTTTTTTGTGACGGCTCCAGAGCTTTAGAACATATTATGCTTACCTTCCGCAGCATCTAACTATACTTTAAGTTTATGGAGATTTGCACTGCTGCCAGAGTTTTTTGACAATGACATTTTTTAGTCACAATGATTTTGCTTTGTTCCAAAAGTACCACCATATGAAGTTTACACCCTCATTAGCTAATCTAGAGCCTGCGATTGATACATTGGCTCTTTGATAGAGCCCGGTTGCTTACAAATAAACTGCGTCAACATGGGTATGTTACCAATAACTCGAACTCATCACTACAAAAGTTTTACGCTCAATATAACGATCTTAGGGACCGCTATGAGATATATGTTTCCCAGATGACACTAAATCTTTCCCTTTACAGTTAAAGTTGCTTTTTATCTACTGGATTTGACTTTACTACCGGAATTGACACAATCAACACGGCGCTTGTCTTATAAAAGCAGGAGATTCTTACTATATCAGTACATTTGAACTCACCCGTGATGTTCATTGGGTCCGTGTTGTTCCTTTTTGTTTTTGTGTTTTCAGTTTTCTTATCCTTGCCGTGCTCATGTGACGTCTTTGTTTCATGGTATTTTAGATGTTTCATTGCCAGTGGGTTACTCATTTTCAGACTGACGGTTTGGTTCTCACTTACTTTACTTTAGAAAGGAGTTGATCCATTTTTTCCTTTTTCAACAGATCATGGACGTCATACATATCAACAGCTCACCATTGGTAAAAGAAGAATGTATAATGAAGCGTGCCGAGGCAATCAAAGTAACTTGATGAACAT
>MJUU01046747.1:1631-75565 GCA_002080025.1 Modiolus philippinarum | reverse complement strand
AGTATATTTGTACAAAATTTGAGTACTAAATGACATTTACCTCATATCTCATACTATCAATATCCCTATTGTTGCATATTTTCAGTAAATTTGTACCAAATTTGAGTACTAGATAGCATGTACATCATATCGCATACTATCGATATCCCTATTGTTGCATATTTTCAGTATATTTGTACCAAATTTGAGTATCAGATGGAATTTAGATCATATCGCATAATAAAGATATCCCTATTGTTGCATATTTTCAGTAAATTTGTACCAAATTTGAGTACTAATTGGCATTTACACCATATCCCATACTATCAATATCCCTATTGTTGCATGTTTTCAGTATATTTGTACTAAATTAGAGTACTAGATGGAATTTATATCATATCGCATACTATCTATATCCCTATTGCTGCATATTTTCAGTAAATTTGTACCAAATTTGAGTATTAGATGGCATTTACACCATATCGCATACTATGGATATCCCTATTGTTGCATGTTTTCAGCATGTTCAGTATATTTGTACCAAATTTGAGTACTAATTGGCATTTACACCATATCACATACTATTGATATCCCTATTGTTGTATGTTTTCAGTATATTTGTACCAAATTTGAGTATTAGATGGAATTTACATCATTTCACATAATATCGATATCCCTACTCTTGCATATTTTCAGTAAATTTGTACCAAATTTGAGTACTAATTGGCATTTATACCATATCGCATACTATCGATATTCGCGAACATAATTTGATTGTCCATCGGCTTTCGGCGGAAAATTCAAAAATACGCTAAAATACAAATTAAAAAGATATGTTTTTGCGGTTTTATATTCACATCTTCGGTTTTAGTAAAAAAAATTAAAAGATATGCGCTTTTTGTCACTACATGTTTTCTGCGTTTCTTTTGGCTAGTAATTATTATTTCATGGTTGTAGGAAATAGCCACCTGCTGGCGCATAAAAAGCACGATTAATTTTCTTTATCATTGCTTTATAAGGTTAACATATTTTTGAAAATGTATTTTATATTAACTTCGATTGCGCCAGTCCCGTTCATTGTCTCTCGTTCACATCGCGTCGCTCGATCGTGTATCTGGTGTATGGTCCAGAGTTACCGAGTACAGAGTATGGGTTATGGTGCATGGTGTATGGTTCATAGTGTATGGTGTATGGTTCATAGTGTATGGTGTATGGTGTATGGTTCACGTTGCAACACCATACACCATTACACCATACACCATGAACCATTGAACCATACACCATTGAACCATACACCATTACACCATACACCATACACCATAAAATGGTTATGTTTTACCCTACAAGTACTGTATCAAATATAGCCAAGGACAAACTTACGATGGTGTGAGTTAATCCTTCGGTTTAAGAATTTACATAAATTTAGATAATAGTAATTGAACAAAGTGTACACATGAGGTATTATCTCATGTACAAGTACACCATATCTAAGAAAAATAAAGAGCATACATCTCTACCACGGGGAATTGTGGTAAATGAATAACACAATACCAAATTTGCTGTACACTTAGTTGATGAATATGACATAATTTATTGAGCAATTAGATTTATGAAGAGACAATAAATCATAATTGTAATAGGAGAATGTTTAATTAACGGTTTTTTTTTTTCTTTCCCATTGGAATATCTTAAGAAAGGATATGGAGTAAATGAACATGAGACCATAACACATATGTTAACTCCAACTTCAAGAATTTTAATGAGCTGTATGGCCATGTCGGAAATTAAATCCTCACCAGCAGCACTAGAACCCAAACAAAGGAAATCCATAATTGCAAAAAATCTTTAAAATGCATAAAACCAAACGAAATCCGAATAATCAGTAATATCAAATAAAGCTAAGGACTAAACTACGATGGAGGGAGTTAATCCTTCGATTTAAGAACTTACAGAAATTTAGATAATAGTAACTGAACAAAGTGTACACATGAGATATTATTTCATGTACAAGAGCACCATATTTAAGAAAAACCAGAGGCTCCCAAGAGCTTGTATCGCTCACCTGGCTTTCAGTTGCCTTAATCAAGGAAACATTGTAAGTTATACAGTTGATCTTCAGTTTCTCAAACTTTTGTAGCTCGAACACCTCCAATATCTTGAACTGTTTTTAAAGTCTGATCATGTTTTACTATACTTCTTCGTTGGGCTTTTTTTGACAAAAAACGTTCTTGCTAAGGACCACTTTCGACACCAGTTTTGAAGTCGAGACGTCATTTTGTAAATGGCAGTAAACAAACATCGGTTTTGAAGTCGCAACATCAATATCTATTTGGAAATTAAATTTCATTGAAATCGGACAATGTTGAATTTTCCCGCCTTTTTAGGCGGCCATTTTAAAAATGGCGGTCAACGAACAATTTTAAACATCAGTTTTGAAGTTGCGACATCAATATCTATATGGAAACCAAATGTCATTGAAATCGGACAATGTTGAATTTTCCCGCCTTTTTTGTTGGCCATTTTGAAAATGGCGGTCAACGAACAATTTTGAACACCGGTTTTGAAGTCTCAACATCAATATCTATTTGGAAACCAAATTTCATTGAAATCGGTTGATTGATTGATCGAATATTGTTTAACGTCTACTCAGCAATATTTCAGCTATATCAAGACGAGAACAAGTTTGTTAATAAATAATCACTTTGGGGTATGGAAAGGGCTATGGGACGGGAAATTCTGACTGCCACTGGAAAAGTGGGGTGAAATCGTCAAGGACCGGGAATTTAGCCTTGTAGCCGATCACCTATGGACCACCCCAAAAAGAGCTTGCTTCAAGGGTTCTTTAACGTGCAGGAAGCGTGGCATTTCTTCCAACACGTGGACCTGAGTATACATCCCATCCGTAAGATGGGTTGTGTATTTATTAATCCCGCACAACCATGGAATGGGTCCCATTTCTATATCCCGGGACCCTCGGGGTCAGCCTCCGTTTAGGAGGGGTCACACCCCGCAAGCCGGAGATACTAGGTCCTATTTCTATATCCCGGGGTTCCCTCGGGGTCCTCTGCTAGGAAGACTCATACTCCAAGCTCAGAGGATGCTGCGGGCCTATTCATCAGCCGGGACCGCGCACGGCGGCATTGAAATCGGTCAATGTTGAATTTTCCCGCCTTTTTTGGCGGCCATTTTAAAAATGGCGGTCAACGAACAATTTTTAACATCAGTTTTGAAGTCGCAACATCAATATCTATTTGGAAACCAAATTTCATTGAAATCGGACAATGTTGAATTTTCCCGCCTTTTTGGGGGGCAGCCATTTTGAGCCATGGCGGTCAAGGAACAATTTTTAACATCAGTTTTGAAGTCGCCACAGCATGGCAAACATTTCATCAGTTTACACTTGACCTTCATCTTCTATAGTTGTAGAAATAAAAGATGAAAAATACAAAAATCTAAAACATTCGGTGAAAAAGGGCAATAACTCCTACAATGGTTTATGGATTTTCTTCAAAATTTCGAGGTGGGTAGACCTTGATATCCTGAACATTTCTGCATCTTACACTTGACACCTATCTGTTACTTTTTGAAATAAAAAATAACAAATGCAAAAATTTTGAAAATTTAACGGAAAAAGGGCTATAACTCCGAGATGGGGTTTCAGATTTTCTTCAAAATTGCAGGGCAGGTAGATCTTGCCATGCTGATCATTTTTACTTCTGACAGATTTTGATATCTGTAACGGTGTTTGAGTTATTGGCCAAAAACTGCAATTTACCCCTATGTTCTATTTTTAGCAACGGCGGCCATGTTGTTTGACCTACCGCCTAATCGAACACAATTTTGAGAAGCCATACTCTGGGGATGATTCAGGCAAAGTTTAATAACATTTGGCCCAGTGGTTTAAGAGGAGAAGATTTTTGAAATTGTTGACAGACGGACGACGCACGCATAGTGATGGCAAAAAATCACATGGCCTTTTAGGCCAGGTGAGCTAAAAAAGAGCTTTGCGAAGTTTTACTAAAAGTATAGAGAGGTAACATGAAGATTTTTTCTTCTAAAATGCTATCTTAGATTGTCAAACAGAATCATCAAAATTGGCTCAATCGGTAAACAAACAACAAGAAATCTAGGAAGAAATGATATTATATTATTTCCTTGGCGTACAGCATTTCTGTTTGTAAGATAGTTTGTTAACCTTTAGATATATATATTTGTCTCTGTCATCATAAATAAAGTATAAACATTTAAAAAGGTGCAGCTCTTCGGAAACCTGCTGTAGAAGTCAAGACATGATTGTTGAAAACAAGGACAAACCCTTGGTAAAAACTACCGCACAGTACAGGTAAAACAGACTGTAATAAATGACAAAACACTTGGAAAGGAAGTCTTTACAACCTTTTTTTGTAAAAAAAAAATACATTATAAACATGAAGACACAAGTGTTGAGTTAATGGTATATTAAATAAATATTCCTTTTTGAGCTGGCCAACATAAAGGGGTAAGAATTAGTATATTATACATATAATCTTGAACATTTTCACAAATGAAATAATACCGCTAATATTTTTTAAAAAAATGACTCAATACGGAAGTAACTGTAAATTTTAGTTTCTGCATGTGGCCATTCAGACAACCTTGTAGAATGAGCAAAAGTTGTATATCAAAATGACTATTTTCCACGTGAATATTACAACATTTCTTACTCGGATTGATACGAGGTCCAAAAGTATTGAATTTAAAAGTGATACTTATGCAAATGTTAGCTTTTAGTTTGGGACCTTCTGTAATCGAATTGTGACATGTCTGACTATCATCTTATGACGACTGTTTTCGAGTATAGACAGACTCTTCAATGGCGAAGATCCGCTTGCACCCATTTAGAAACACTAATATTTGTGATTGGTTTAATTTATAAACAGTGCAGTAGTAGTGGTAAAATCTCTCTGACCAGTGCTGGAAATAAAATATAAATTTTATTCATTTTTATCTCATTCATTACCTTTAATGGTAAACATTGTGATAATTTTAGAGTAATGAGTTTACCACAGAAATCAAGGGAACATAAGTAATATTTGTGTAATTTTGATTACAAATTTTTTTCACCGATTTTGGACTAAATTGAAAATATACATACAGACATTTTTTTAAAGTCTCAGAGATTATTGTAGACAATGAGTGACTGACAATTAACCTCTCGCTTTAAGAGCTTGTAAAAAACAAAAAATATCGAGAAATAACAAAATAGCGATTAAGATAAATACTATGATCATGATAGGCAAAATTTTTTAGAAGTTTTTACATCTCTAAGTAAAATTAGCAATAATTCTGAAAAACGGAAATTTTATGAAAGGCAAATTTGCATACATATGTGTGTAAAACTGTGCATGTAAATGGGGCTTTAGTTTAAAGTCATTTGGTTTAACAATTTGTATATAACTAGACGATGAGTTTTTACATCCGTCACTTATAATTTATAATCTTACTTTTATGGAATAACATCTTTTTCTCTTAGACAATTATCAAAACTGTCTCCGTCTTTCGTGTAGAACATGCATAACCATTTTGTTTGTTCTGTTAAATCCCTTAACACAGAATTTTATCTCTGTGAAATGACCCATACTGAGTGTTCTGCGTGTCTTCCTGAAAATGCAAGTTAAGACAGCATATCTTTTTTCTTTGTCAGTTCTTTTGTTGCACTGCAATCATCAATAATATATAATGTTGGATAACCAGCATATTTCTTAAAAAAACATTCTTAGTAGTTTTTGTAGCTTCTCTTCTTCATTAACAATAGAATAAATAATTATTAGATTTTTTTTTTTTTGGTTTTCTAACATCACCAATCCACTCACGATTTTGTATGCCTTGTTCCATTGAATGGTTGGGCAAAGTATAACAATATATTTAAACTCTTGACAATATTCCTCTTCTAATAAATCAAGAACAAACTCTGTTTTTCCACAACCAGTTTGACCACATATAATAGCACAATGGGCATATTTTGGAAAGGGTAACCGCTCGCTTCGCTCGCTAAATTCCCGACTAAAAGGATGTTCCTCCATTTTCAAAGGAAACCCGCTCGCTTTGCTCGCTTAATAAATAAAGTAAACTGCTCGCTTATTAATAATTTACTTCTTTAAATCTTCCATCTTCAAAATGAATTTGTGCAATTTGTATAATAAAAAGATAAACATTTATTGGTTTATCAGCTCCTGCTTTTTGTTATTTGGATGGTAATACCTTCAGATGCATTTTCAATTCTTCTACCTGAACCGTGTAGTGAGTTATCATCTGTTGAACTTATATCTAGCCATAACGCAAAATTATTTGTTAGGTATTTTTCTAATGTTGTATCAGAGAAACATACATGTTTTAAAACTGTGTCTGTTGTTTTGTTTCGTTTTGAATTCAGAGCAAAGAATTTATTTTTCTCATCCCTTAGTTGATATGCTTTTATTCCTTGACTGTATAATTGATTTGGAACACCTTCTATTGTCATTTCCACTTTTGTTATTTTTGGTTTCCGAAATGGCCATACAGCTCATTAAAATTATTGCATGCGCAGTTGGAATTAACATATGTGTTATGATCTCATGTTCATTTACTCCATATCCTTTCGTAAAAAAATTATAATAAGTTTCAGTGCTTGTTCTTTCAGGGTCTTCGAATAACATTAGAATACCTGTTATACTTCTAGCTAGGACATTTGAATTAATATGTCTTGTTAATTCAGTGTCAGAAACCACATCGAATTCTAAACAAATGTTTTTGGTTTTATAGCTTGCATCTGCATCTGTTGAATGAATAACTTTGTTGTAGTCGTAGAATGTAAGTTCATATTCAAGTCTTTCACCAAGACCGGGTTGATAAAAAGGCATGTGTGTTTCTACATGTTCTAATAGTTCAAAGTCAAGTGGAATGCAAAATCTATTTTTGTATGCATCTGCTACGGCTTGGTCTCCTGCATTTGTTGTTGCATCATCTGCTCCAACTCTATGTTTTAACAGATTTGTTTTACCAATTCCCTGATATGCTATATATTCACGTTTAGTTGTAGTTTTCCACAAATCAACATAACAATGATAACTATCACTATCATCAATTGACATAATTTCATTCCCACTAATACGAATTTTACTATTGCTCTTCCAATGTATTGATATACTGTTGCATTTTCGTCTTTAGATTCAATTTCTATTTCAAAAGCTAATCTGATTGTTCCAGGAATAATAACATCATTATTACTTAGATAAGAAATCTAGCTAATAACTGTTGATTTTTGTCAATAGTTGAAGGATTATTAGTTATTACTACACTTTGACGAATTCCTTTGACACCACGAGGTTTTCTTTTTTCTGTAAGGGTTTAATTTTTCTCCGTAAGCCGACATTTTTAAGGATTAAAAAATCGTCTCTAAAAGAATCATAAAAATAATTCAATTACCACTGATACTACAGTATTGATACATAGAGAACTATCATTTTTTCTAATAAATCTAATTCTATCTCCAGCCTCAACTTTTAAAGGGGTATCAAAGTTTTATAATTAAAAAGAAATGAGAAATAAGAATTATCCAATTCTATTCCATGCCAAATTAAGTCATCATTAACATTCACCGTGACAGTTAAACCATCTTTACCCGTTTTTAAACTTGCTAAACTAATACCTAATATCTGTCCTGGAAAGTTCATTACATATTCACTGCCACCAGTACCAAGATTAAACATTTGATTGAACTTCAATGGACCATCAATTCCAGCGAATATACTTATTGTTGTTCCGCCGTTTATTTTTAATTTTGTCGAATAATAAATTATTATTAATATTCATTACGTGAAGCTCGTTCTTCATTTTCAATATTTCCGATGCATCTACGTGTTTTTTTCTTAACACCAAATATACTCATTTTATTGAATAAATTATTGTTCGAGACTCGCATCCGCTCGAATTTCTAAAACACAATTAATTTGTAAATAATTAATTATCTTGTTATTATTCTCATCTCTAATTTCGAATTTAAATTCTGTTATAACATCATTTACCAAACACTTATATTCCGGATGCTCAAATCTCGCTGTTATAACGTCTCCAAACTCTTTATTCTCGACTGGAATAACAGCCAATAATGTGCTCGGCATACCATCAAGATGATTATAAGAAGTGATTACTTGTTCTAAATGTACATATAATGATTTATGGATAGCAAAATCTATGGGTCTGTTTCAATGATGTGTTTCATTAATTTCAAATATACGTTTTTTTTCTAAATCCTAACATATATTTCAAAGTTTTACTTATCTTTAATCAACAGGTGTGGTTAATAAAGCAATACCATTTGTTTCATTTACGGATAATAAAATATTTTCTTTTATAAATTCATCCGCTTTTAGTTTGAAACTATAATAACCATCTATAATCTTTATAGGTTTCTTTCCAGTCTTTCGTATATGTTCACCTTCAATATTATACCAACCTACGCAATATGATATAAATTTTAAACCGATACGTTTATTTCCGTCTCTGTTATCAATGTATTTTTGTAAGTTTATTGTCTTATCAATATTAGAAATAGTATGGTACGACTGAAAGGAGGCTGGCTTCATTTTTTAATATAAAAAAATGATAACAAAAGAATTTAAATACAACCCTAATGCACCATATTCAGCTTCTAACGAGACGAACCCTTACACTAAATATTCTGAAAAAGATATAAATCTTGTCAAACAAACAATATTTGTAAATCAAAAAGAGAACTTCAAAACAACTTTCCCTGATTTATTTAAAAAATATCAAACCCACCATTACACACCAACGAACAATGGAATACATGGCTTCATTCTCCGTTTTATTGGTGGCAATGTCAGTTAAACTTTGCAGTCTGGTGTGCAAGTAAAGGATGTGGTGTTTCCTACAATGACCATATACAAAACACCTCGGAGGGTTTTCACATCCGTTCAAATCTTACCATACGGTTTATATGTTTCATTTATATTATTGTATTGCCAGAATCACCTTTACCAACGGATTCTTCTTTCTGTTATTACAAGAACCCATATGACAAAGCTGCATATCAAAAATTATGTGATGAATTTCAAATTTCACCTAATAGAGATTGGAGACAAAAATTAAAAATAGGATGTCATGGTTTAGGAAGTTTTACCAAATACTATAAACCAAGTGCTGAATATTGTTACGAGCTGACCTTCCCTTGTTTTATGTTGAATCAGGGAAGTCGAGGATCAGCTTATGGGCAAATATAGGTCCTCGGACATGTTCTGTTGTTGGTAGCGTTAATCAACGTATTGGCGAAAATTGAATTATATTCGCATTGTTTATGTTATTATGAATCTCTTGTCTCATCGTTTTTTTAATTCATAAGTCAGTAGACGAGCATTAATTGATGCTTCGTCCTAACAAGCTTCGGGCACCTACTGAGTGTTCGGACTTCAGTGCAAGAATCTCAAGGTTAGGTGACGTCACCCTCAGCGTATTTGGATTTTCTTGAAATATAGGCTTTTTTGGCGTGAATTGGGTATATGCCTGGTTTCCCAAGAAATTGTTCTTTAATGTAATCCCTAAATTCCTCACAGAAAATACATGTTTTATTAGTAAACGGTCGTATGTCCGCAGTTATGTATTCCATGCAACTCGGCCATTTGCATTTCTAATCGCAATTTGATTGGCTGTTGCTAACCACGCTTACTTTCGGAACTGAAAGATCTAGAGGAGTTCGACAGTAGCGCGGTCAGTATAAAAACTTGCCGTTTTGGCCCCGCATCAGTCCGTGGCTTAAAGGCAGAGGGCTGTGCTGTTCATTTGCAAAGAAAAAGATAGATTACAGTCGGTTGGGATTATTAGTCGGGAAAAAATAGGACTAGTGGAAATTAAGCATGGATAAGGTATAGACTTAAATTATTAATATATTTTCTTGCTGGAATAGATTATTTTAAAATATACTATTTGACTAAACCTTTGGAGGTTAAATGAAAATATTTTCTTGTCAAACTTTGACTTAGAAAAGGTGCATGAGTCTTAAGACAGTTCTCCTTGTACTGTAGACTGCATGTATAACTGTCATATAAGTTAGACAAGAAGAATTTATCTAAAATATTTATCTATTTATTTAAAATGAATTAAATTCATTTTACTACAGATTAATTTTGTATTTGATGTGAAAGTTGATTAAAACTACAGGATTCTTGAAAAGAAGAATCTGAATTTGGCTGTTTTGAGGTGAAATATCTATTCCAGTATTAATTCCGGTAAATATAGTTGGGATTCTATGTATCCAGTGAACTTCAGTTTGGGAAATTTTCAATCTGTTGGGATTCTGTGCCGTGCCAGCCCATTGCGGACCAACTCCACCAGAGACAAGATACATTTTTGATATATTTAATAAATAATATAACTTTATAATGTTTTAATCCTCTGTAGTCACCAAAAGCCAGTAGCTTGACGGACCCTGTAAATATTTGTAACAGTTGGAAGTTTTGATTCTTTGTTGTGGGTTCCTTCATTGTGTGTTGGTGTAACCTCATCAGGTACGAACGTGACTATGAGGTCCCACTAGCACATGATCCCTGCTAATTGTAACATTGTCCCTCGGTTGTGAGAAAAATACACTGAGGAAACAATCTTATAACTTTATTGGCAAATTTGTGGTAGACTTCTTTGTCTTTTTGGTATTTTGTTAATTTAACCGCTCGGATTTTTGTTACTCGGTCACATTACCATTGCTTCGCCAGTTTGTAAAACACCATACACTGTTACAATATTGAATGAATCATTCTCAGAATGGACCATTATTAAATATAAACGATTCATCATTCAATAGACATAAGTATGGCTTGGACAACATTTATACTAGACAAATCAGAAGATTTTACAAAAGTAGGCATTGAACGTATTAATGAAAGTATTAGAACGTTTGTATGGGCTTTATTAGGAGCACAATCTCAAACACGTGTAGATATACTAAAAATAGGTACAGGATTTGTTTTTTTTTTGTCCAATCTTTTAAATCTGTTTTATTTGTAGGAAGTGTAGGTGGAGGATTAGTTCCACCACCAGAAGGAATAATTGCCTCAACAATTACACCTATAATAATTCCAAAAGCAGTTAAAACACTAAAGTAGCCACAACGAAATTTGCCGCGACTTTTCTCCAAATATCTTAGTAAGTAGATGTTAAAGGATGACATGGTATACACCAATGGAAAGCTAATTTTTTACCGCTTCATGCCATGCATTACCATTATTTTACAACAAAGGGTTAAAAAGTTTTCCATTACCCTTCTATGTTATTTTAACAGAAAATTTGAGTCGAAAACAGAGGGAGTACACCTGGTTAATTCAACACCTGTATTTATTGTTATAATGCCCTGGGGTCTATCGATTAACCAAAACACGTGGGTCGGGAGTTAATCTCGATTGCGAAGCAAAAAATAATTATGTAATTACTTTACAAAGTGTCAGCAAAAACTTTTAACCTGTAAACAAATTTATTTTGATAAAAGTAAATGTTTATTGGATGTTGGTTCTGCAAATTCTATTCTTAGATTTACCCAAACATTTTTATGTAAATGAGTAAACAAATCAAAATTCGGTTTGTTCATTGGCCACCCGAATAAACAACAAACAAGCACCCTATATGCAAATAAGTTATCCATCGGCAATCCATTTGGTGCCTTTTCATTGGTTTGTTGGTTTGCGTAAATCATTCATCACATACTCACACATCGAATTTCTTAAAAATTTGAGTGAAATTAACATGAAGGTCTATGGAAAATATTTTTAGTTGAACTTTGATTATTTCGGTAAATATACCAAGAGTAGTGAGAAAAAAATTAGAAAATGATACATATATGTATTATAAGGGTCTTATTTAAAACAAAATAGCTACAGCGATTTAAGCTGCGGCAAATTTCGTTGTGCGTACTTTAATTATTGTAATTCCTTGTTATCTGAATAATATGAAAAAGAAAGGAAATGGATGTTAATGTCAAGGAGACAACATCATTTCACCTAATGTAGTGTCTTCGTTTAATACTTTATGTATTGTCTCTTTGATTCTATTTACCTGATTACGTAGTTTATCTCTATTAATATTAATTGCCTCCAGTCTTGCACTTCTCTCAATTTCCAAATCTGTTATTCGATTTACTTATTCTATTTATTTGATATTCATTATTGTCTGCATTATCTTGTTCTATTTTTTCTTTTTCTTCTTCTAACTCCTTATTTGTTTTACTTAGTTTAGCTAATTCATTTGCAATTTCTTATTTTACTGATGTCATTGCTTCAATTATACCATCCTTTTCTCTCTTTGTCATATTTGTTTGTGTTTCTTCATTTATGAATAATGTTTCTATCTCTTTTACAGATATTTCTGCATTACTTGCCGTTTCTAATAGTTCTTGTCCTTCTTGTTGTGAAGTTATATCTTGTAAAGGAGTATCTTCTTCTATGGCATTATCAAGTCTTCGTAATCTATTTTTAACATCATTAATGTGTTGATTAGTTATTTTAAAATGGTTAACACCTAAAACATTTCTAACAAAATCAACACCGTATTTTCCTTGAAGAGTGTTAAATTCATAAAATTTTAATACTCCTGCTTTGTAAAATGTAAATGCAATTTCATCACTAGCTCTGTCTTTTACATATAACATGTTTCTTCCCTCATTATCTTTCCCTAAAAAGAAATCTCTATAATTTTTATTTGAATATAATTCATCATTTTCATTATAAAATATTTTTATCATTTTTCTGATAATTTCTTTTTTTTGAGTTATTCTGTCGTTTTCTGATAAATCTTCTAATTCTGTAATTCCATTATTTATCGTTTTTTGAAACTCTTCATCATCTTGAAAAGAAGTTTCTTCTTCATCTTCTTCTTTTTCGTTAAAAGTTTCAATTCCTCCTTCAGCCAATTTTAGCGAAACATTTAGTGAAGAGCTCGCTTATAGTTTAAAAGCTTCTTCATATTTTGTAGGTGGATCATTTACTATAGTAATTTTATTATATAAAATTAAGCATTTTTTTTAAATTTCCTTCATTGCTTGGGCTTTAGCGTCTTCTATTAATATCTTCTTTTCACTTTCATTCAGTTCTGTTTGGTTCGAATGTATATTTTCTTTCAGTTTATTGTACTTATCTAATTCATCTAAAATCAATTTAAATTCATTCTCACTTATCTGTCCGTCAATATTCAACTTGCTCTCTGCAATGGTTTTAATTTTATAATGTTTCCGTGCTTTTGATGTTAGCCTACGTCTAGCAAGTTTAACAGAAACCCCTAAACATCCACACAAAACAGCAGCAATTTCCAATGGCAACAAAATGGGAACAGTTATCCCAACAGTCGCTAAAATAACAGACGTAGATATTGGACTAGTATCAACACCATCAGTGATATTAATTCCACGATTGTATTTTTTGAATAATGATTTACGAATATCTCTCTCATTAATCAATGTTTTCTCTATCTCTGATATTTTTGTAATCTATAATTCTGCCAATCTTCTTTTGGCAATTCAGGGTATAAATCCGGCGCTGTAGGTTGCTTCATTTTAAAGGGTATTTTTTTTCACTTTTTAATAATTTACATTTTTACCATTTTTGGGGGGAACGCTAGTAGCAGGAGGTACTTGCGATTTGTAAAAAAAAATTTTTGGGGTGTCCCAGGTTTTTTTTACTATTGTACTCCCTTCATCTTTTTTGGGGGGTGCACTAGTAGTAGAGGGTACTTGCGAGTAGTAGAAAAATGTTTTTTTTTGGGGGGAAGAAGCAATATAATATATTACTGATCTGATGTAAAACAATATTATGTGCTTTACATGAGTTAAGGATAGGGTCGATCGAAAGCGGCACACATCTGGTCCAAAATAAAATCCCTGAAATGCAGACATTATGTACCAAGATGGTTTACAAGTTTTCAAAAACAAAATATAATTAAAATTCAATGTGTATTTCGATCAAGATGTTGTTCAGGGGTTTAGTTATGCGTATAATGTTATATTTTACAAAAAGTATTTTTTTACTTATGATGTTTATAATTCAACCAAGCATAAGATAAGATCTTTCTTGCATTCACGACAATATGCAAAGGAAAACATCATGCTATATATTGATGTAGCGAAACTAATTCGTCAAAAATGTTCAGAGAGTTAATCTGTTTTGGAAATGTCAATCTTTGAATTATACTATCATATTTCTTTTGCATTCATTTTAACGGAAAGAAATGTCGAATGTATGCATCAGCTTGACTAAATGACATTCAGATTTTCTTTCCTAAAGTATTTTGTAAAATATGGTCTGTTCATCTTACTTTCAATCATTCTTGGTAAACTATTCATATTATAACCTTGTATGTCCTTTACTTGAAATGTGACCAAAAAGAATGTAAGGAAAATATTGACAGCTTGTGACATATTGTTACATGTAATAAGGCAAACCGCTATCGACAGGGCAGGACATACTTACCCTTACCGGAGCACCTGATGTCACTTTCGGTTTAATTGGAGTTCACACAGTGGGTGCATTGGTTTTAAATGTTTTGTTTTTATTTTCTATGTCTTGGTTTAAACATTTTTATTCACAAGATAAAGACAAATATATATGACATCATCAATACAAAGTGAAACGATCAGGAAACAAGCAATAAAGTCCGTTTTCGTCTTTCTATGTCTTGTAGCTGTCAAATGCCCTTGTTTATTTCTGACTGTGTCAAAATGCTGGTGATACTTACAAATGACTTCAAACATTCTTTAAGTTTACATTGACTGTCGTTGTCCGTCGACATAGCCCTAGTCATGGACAAACATTTTAAACTCTACATCTGTCTGAGAATGACTGTCAACGTTACATACAGACATTAATAAATATTTTAATGCTGCTGATGAGAGGTTACTCCTTGAAACACATGTACAGCATAACGAAATTTACTGTTTAATGCAACTATGGCATTTTTAGTATTCTAAACTATTGCGAAGTCTGACAATTACTTTTATTGTCTGCTTTAACTTGTCTGTTAATGACTGTCAGCAGCATGTTTAGATATCAACAGATTTTGTAAACTTTTTGAATCTCTCTTTCACTTTCTACATTTTTAACACTGTCGTGTAGTGGTAGTGTGTTCATATTTGGAATTTAAATTCTTTATTATATTGACAGTTATTTAGCGGTATCATACTTTTGATTCTGATCTTTACCCAAATTAAATTTCAGACTTGACCGGCAAGTGCTTTGCATAACATTTACAGATTTCTCAACTACCTATTTCAGTTAATAAGTGCCCCCCAAAGAAAAAAAAAATAGAAACCAAGAAAGCATTAACCAGGCAAGTTACATCAGGTAGGGTTCATGGCATTTCAGTCTATAGTTTACACAAATGTTATGCTCAAAGTACTTGAAGTACATTTAATCATTTTAAGAATAAGCTCCATATCTTTATTTCTTATCCTTTATTTCCGTTAAAAAACGGAAGATGCATTACAGTTTGCACATCAGTGGGCAAGATGTATGGTATTTGTTTTTATGTTATGATTGAGTGAACATGTTTTCGAGACACAATCTTACATCATCCTTAAGGGCCATACTTGCTTTGTCGTGGTTTTGTCCTTGGCTATATTTGATGTGGCTGATTATTCGGATTACGTTTGGTTTTATGTATTTTAAACAATTTTTAAATTACGGATTTCCTTTGTTTGGGATCTGGTGCTGCTGATGGGGAAGTGATTTCCGGGGTGGCCATACAGCCCATTAAAATAATGGCAGTTGGAGTTTACATATGGGTTATGGTCTCATTTTCATTTACTCCATATTCTTTCATAAAATTTTCAATTTTTTTTCCCAGTAACTTTCTCACTTTTGATACATGATGCCCTTATGATATTATAGGTCCTTTCCGTATTCAACTTATATGGGTAAATGACTACAGTGGAGTACTTCGTCCTAGTTCTACAAAAAAAGTGTTTATATCATTAGAAGAAATTCACAATTAGTGTATTTATGTCATGCAAATTATCCTAACAGAAACAGTTCACAGCCTGAATGAATTCACTGTTACTCTAGTGCTGCTAATGAGGCATTAATAGTCGAAATAGCAAATCGAGCAAATTCAACTCAACTTTAGAAATCTCTGGTGCAATTTCCATTTTTTTGAGAATGAGCTAATAATTATATCTTCTGTCATTACGTTATTCTTCATCAGAAAAATCAGTTAAGTTTTGAATCGCTATTATTGTTCTTTATTCTATCCTTGCCATTGACTGTATTTTCACTCAACAAATGCGGTAGACAATTGAATCCATCTCAATGATAAGCAAGTTTAAGATGATTGTAAGGCAATGATGAACTCTTATTGAAAGTTTGCCCATACTTAAACCTTCCATTTTGTGGAATCCAAGGAAACAAACAACATTAAAATCTGATAAAAAATTTACATATTGTGAAAAATTGCAAGTTTGACCTCCTTTACTCCAAACACTTGTAATGCAGTAACAACTATACACAATCCTATGACATATTTGCTATTCTATTGTCGTTGTTTTTAAATATATTTGAATTATCATGAAGGGGACGTCGATGGCCGATGGATTAAGGTAGTTTTACTACCTATGCAACCACTGTAGTTTATCACCACATTAGTGTGAGTTCGCGCCCCACTTTGTACATTACCATTAAGGGTGCACTCGACTTACAATCGTTAGTGATAAGGTATGTCAGTTACATGCCTAAGGTCGGAGGT
Source organism: Modiolus philippinarum (assembly GCA_002080025.1). Taxonomy (NCBI): domain Eukaryota; kingdom Metazoa; phylum Mollusca; class Bivalvia; order Mytilida; family Modiolidae; genus Modiolus; species Modiolus philippinarum. Next base: position 58,837 of record MJUU01046747.1, on the reverse strand, counting down.
TCTCTCAGGGCACTCCGGTTTCCTCCACCACTAAAACTGACAGTCATGAGATAGCTGAAATACTGCTGAAAGTGACGTTAAACCCCATATTAGTCAATCAGTTATCATGAAATTCATGACCAACTATTCATGTCGATAACAAAATTTGCAAAACGAATGTTTTCATTTATTAAGAATAATAAAATCCCGACACAGCACCAAGCTATTCGTAAATCTGTATAGAGAGTGGTGGAAACCATATGCCACTGTGACACATGCATCTTATCTTGTGGGTTGAGGCTATACAGGTACATGAAAAGTTTTCAATAAGGACAGTGCGTACATGATCGCCAAAAATGCATCAATATTCTTAGATTCATAAACAAAGGCATTATCCTCTACAATTTTTGTTGCTACATTTTGAATGGCATAATTTGTATCAGTGCCCCGCTTTTGTGATACCAACTGGGCATGGTGAAAAACCTGCAAAAATATCACGAAACACTCTTTACTATTTTATTGATATAAAGAAAAATCAATGTGTCATATTCCTTATATATTGTGTTGATATTAATTTGGTTGTAACATGTTATTATTTTTTAGCTTGTAGCTTATACCGTATTGTTTATTCAAGATATAAAAGTTGTCAGAAACTGAATCAAAATTTTGTATTATATGTTCCAAACTAATAATGTTTCCCCCATTTACTTGAAAAGTGGGGGTATATAGTAATCTAATTATCCATCCATTGGTGCGTATGTACTTCCGTATGTCTGTTACACTTGAGGGTATCCATAAGCTAAACAATAAAGGGATATGGAGTAAATGCACATGAGACAAAGTCTCTACAAATACATAGTAAAAAACAATGGATCAACGCTTTTTTTGTTGTTCCTCATATTGAAGTCACCATGAGTTATTCAACAATAAGCTTGCCCATACCTCATAGTAAGTTCAAGACGGTCCCTAGCAATGGTATGAGCGGAATTCATTACTAGATGTCGAGCAATGCTACATCCATGACTGTACAAACATGGATGCATGATCAACAAGCAAACTATTAACTTGCAAAATTGCTGTCATCCGTTGCTCGACAAACAGACTAACAAAAGACAATCACAACACTTAAACAACCACAGGGTACTCATCAAGTCAAAAGTATCTGCTACTCCTGCTGAACCAATGAAATGATTTTCATGAAACTTGAGTATAACTTTTGTGACATAATGTAGATGTGCATTTTCTATTGCAGAATTTGTATACTCCTCGGTTATCCACTTCTCCTGATAATCTCCAAACAGATTAAACACAGTATTTTTTAACATAATGTGGATATGCATCTCCTATTTCAGATATTTATTTCATTGTTTTTTAGTCGTTGGAAACATGGAGATTCCTGGTTTAAAATGGTGAGTATTGCTCATAGTTTTTCATACTTCATCTCAAGTTGATAAATTTATTTTGTATCAACAACCCCCTTCCCAAATAAAAGAATGTAGTCTGCAAGGGTTTAACTGTTTCGCCGTTCTCACGGTGCTTGCAATAGTCATTTTAAATATAGGTAGGAAAAGTCAAAGACCATTTTAACATCGATTTAGACACATGTTAAATTTTCTAGAGCTATGATTTCATATAATTGGTAGATCATTGAAAAATCCAAACAAACAATACAACTCTGTAAGCCTTTAAGTAACCTAACAATGAGGGAATATGGAGTCAATTCAAAGGAGACAAAATCTCTACAGATACATGGTAAAACAAAGCAATGGAACAACGCTTTAATTGTTCTTCATCTTGAGGTCACCATGAGGGTTTCAACAATGAGCATTACTCATTGCAAGTTCAAGATGGCCCCTAGCACCGGCTTGAGTGGAATTCATTACTAATTGCCGAGCAATACTACATCCATGTCTTTTTTCCTTTGATCCATGGATGCAGGATCGTCAACAACCTAAACTTATCTGGCAAAGAGTTTTCACAATCGCTGTCATTCATTTTCCGACAAAAAGACTGGTAGAAGACGATCATAGCATTTAAACAACAACAAGGCACTCATGGAGCCAATTGTAAGAAAACTTGGCATAATAAAATCATGAGACGTGGGCATAATAAGTAGGTGACCAGGAAACGAATCTTAAATAACACAAAAATTTAAAAGCCAAATTTTGATAGAATGACAGAGTATCGATATGAGAAATTCTCTCAAGAACTAGTAAACCATAACTGAAATGTAAATAGAGCATACATCTCTCTGCAATGATAAACAGTTTCATACATTAATTGCAATTTTGAAAATGTGCTGATATTTAATTTACATACCTCCTTGTGCCGATGCTACACAGCTACATGTTGCTTTAATTATATCTATAATATAACGCTTTTCTTTTTGTGTCTCGAAAGAAATTAAACATTCATAGTCAGTGTGCCAAATTTTTTTCGGCAGCTTTTTCCCCCTCGCTTCCCTTAAAGGTTCCTATATTTTTCAGTCTCCTTGCTTTTGCCAATTCTTCCATACAATTATAAAGATTAATAACATTTAATGAAAAATACATCTGATGGAATCTAATACAGAATTTAATAATACATGATTAAAAAGGCTATACATGATAAATAATGTGTTAAAAGAATTTTTTTCTTTTATTTAATTAATAAATGATATAATGGAGTTGTAGGCATATTTTTTGACAAATTTAATTCATGTTGATAAATATTTTATGCACATTGTACATTTATTGATTTATTGCAAAACATATGAAATGGTACATTCCGGTATTTCACTTTTTCAAGAAAAATTTGCTTCCTCTGTATATTCATTGGTTTCATATAACATGATTGTTCCTTTTTTAACAACCAATGATAGCTTTACATTGAAGCATGTTGCATCATTTAATTGGTAATTTTGTATTAATTTTGTTTTATTTCAATGTGCCATTGATTAAGTGAAGTATGAGTACTGTAAATTGCTTTTTTAATTTAAATAAATGGATGATAAAATTATCTGAATACATTTTTGCAAATAAAAACAAATGTTTAAGGATAACTTCATATTCATATAGTTAAAACAGAAATTTATATAACGCTAACCCTAACTTGTAATATATATTTTCATGTGTTAGGAGGAGAAGATCTTCAACTCTGTCATTTCCGTATCCTCCAAGGAAGCGATACTTTAATCCTAAGAAGAATCTGGAAAAAATACAAACATTTATGAACAAGAAAATAAGAAAATGTCATCATTTTTATGATAAAGTATCTTGATATGGAGTGCATTTGTGACATTAAACAGTTGTCATAGTTGTTTCACAATGTTAAGTTTTATATTTTTTAATAATGTTCTTTATTTGATACAATAAAATAAATATTATCGCCTTTATATTCTTTATTTGGATCATTACTTACCGGGGAATTCCAGGAAAGTATTTCATCAGTCAATATATATTATACCTGTAATAGTTTGACTTGCCAATAATTAAGAAAGAAAATCTTAATGTGAATAATTAATACCTCAATTCCAATGAAATGGAGTATATTGAAAGGGTTAGGTTTTCAGGATGCTTTCTTTTTAGTGACATTTGTAGTGTATAATATATAGTTTCATTAGTTCCTTTCATATGATCCCAAAATTGCTACAATTACTCCACTCATGACTTGTCCGTTTGGTTTTCTTATTTAGTATTTGATATTTGTCGTCATTTTCTCTTTTTACACATATTAAAATTAATGTGACAAAAATAAAAATATTTATAAATGTCTAAAGAATGCAAATTAGAGACACATTACTGATTTGTCGTATATTAATTGCTTTTGTGAGAAATTAAAAATAACAAAAATAGAGAAAAAAACACTTGGGAAACATGCATACCATTCTACTAAATTGTTGGTGTCTTGGTCTTCATGGAAAAAAATCCGCCCAAAATGACTTCACATTTCTTCAAAAGGAATCCAGTTTTCTTGTAAATATTTTGCAACAGACTGCGTTGGCATATCAGTGAAAAGTCTGTTAGAAAGCATATCAAATTTATATCTCTAAAATAGAAATGTTTAAAGATTTATAGCAGTTTGCTAGCGCTTCATGTAAAAAATTTGATACGGTCCACGCTTTTCCATGACAATAAAACTACAAAATATTGAATTCAATTTCATCCGTAAATGGAATACAAGTGTTCATGCAGGATAACTTAATGAAATTCGGGGATGGTGAACCCACTTCCTAGTTTAGATTACTTTGCCGTCTTTGTTAATGTGTGTCGTTGTCAAGGAGTCGCGTGCTGCTGGTTTTATTGACTGATAAAACACAGTTACGGAAATGATCGGAAGTACTCGTAACCAATCCAATACGCGGATTTCCATACAAAGCAGAATGAATGTAATTCTATACAAAAACCGAGTACTGTTCTTTTATTATATATAACATAAATAACATTACCTCTGTACATTGTCTCTTTTTCGTTGGGAACAACACGATTGTTTTGCGAGTTTCTGCATTTTTTCCAGACACTTCAGAATTTCTGTTATTCAGCCACCTGTATATTGCCTATAAGTAGAGCAACGAAATTCAAAAAGGCGTCTAGCTTAAGATTTTAATCAACCCACCTAACATCAGGCTATATTGTACATTATTTGAAAGGTCATTTTGTTCCCTATCCGTGTTCACCGTACGTCAAATGTGGAAGTGGTCACGATTTTTTTAAATGAATACCAATGGTCAAACTTTGAAAATTCTTGTTAACTCATTTCGGTCACATTTCAGTAATTTATTTCAACGTAAAGTTGAAAAAATAATTTTAGAAGTTATGCATGTCTACAATGACATATTTATAAACCATTGATTACAATTTTGATCACCTTTCTACATAAAAGGAATTCAATTGGGGATGAATTTAAGAGTGGGGTCCAAAAACATGTTTTGCTTTCTGCATACACACTAGTGGTATGACCTTGACCTTTTGACCTTTGAGATTGACATAAAATTAACTACATACTTTAGATGTTTTTAAGTCAAATGATACCAACGTTTATTGGTAAAACATCTGACTATTACGCCCATACTTGACCCTTAAATTGACTTAAAATCTCAGAATGTCTTACTGTCTTACATTAAAGAAGTCTCTTGCTAGGTAAGTGGAATAAATTATATCATAGGAGGAGTACCAACCACCACAAGGTCACAGGCAATACCGCATGAAGTTTTTTAGTTTAAAAAGTAGGTTTATTTTAAAATTTAGTACTTTTTTGAAATTTGTGGTTTTTTTTTTTAATTTTTCTTTTACATTTTGTTTTCATATAAACATAAGAAATAAATAACACATTTCTGGAAACGTTTTTTTAATACTTTATGAATTTCTTAAATGTTTTAATTTATGTTCGGGGAGGGGGGTTGCTTTCATTTTGTTTTCATTGCAGAGGAAGTAACATGTACATGTTCTAATGCACTGAACAAACCAGGTGGTAGCGAAGATACACTTCACATACCGTCACTACTATTTACTATGTACTATACGAATTTTTCATATCATTACGATTCATCTTCATCATCATATATGTTGATATCAGATTTTGACCATGGTTTTTACAATTTTGGTACCTTGACAAGGACAGAGTTCTGTGCAACAGAAGTTCTGCTCATGACACGGGCATGTATTGCTAGATACACGATGTACTATCTCTTAAAAATCAAAGATTTAATGAATATTTACACCAGATCTGTTCAAATGAACTAAAAAGAGACTACTGATACACCTACTTAAGCTTCGTACGTAGGCATATCGTTAGCTGCACATTGATGACGATGTTCGTTTGAAGTCTAAGCAATATGACAAACATGGTGATTTTAACTTCCCAATGGCGATCTTTCCTTTTGTAAGCAGCAATATACCAACAGTGCAAACATACGGAGTGTATATTTCACAGCTGATTCGTGACTGTCGAGCATGTAGTTGGCTTTCCATATTATTCGATTCAAATGCTGCTGATAAATGGTTACTCCTTGAATAACGAAATTCACTGTTTTTTGCAACTTTTGCATTTTTGTATTTTGAAACAATTGGGTCAATGCAACTTCTGGTTGACTAGAGGTCACCAAGGTATCCACCAATCCAGGAATTCAGACTCGTTTGACATGATACTTTACCATCTTGCATTTAGATATTTAATGCATTTTATCAAAATTCAAACCCCTTAAAATGTTGAGGCTTTCTTCCGTGTATTGCACTCGCTGGATTTCCTTGGTAAGGAATTGGTTTACTATATACTATATTTTCGGTAAGGAGTTCTTGTAATAAGTACTTCTATCTATATTTTGGATTATGTCTTTCTGTATTATTCGATTGAAATGCTGCTGACGCAACATTTTTTAGATGTATTCATTTAAAATACTATGAGCATGATAGGCAAAATCTTATAGAAGGATGGACACCGTCATTGTCGTTTACAGAAATATATAAGGGTACTCGTTTTGTTTTAGTCTTTCATTGCATTTTTATTTAAGGATATGCTCAATAACCTGTAAATTTTTATATCATAAGGAATTTTACTTTATGCTGATTGGTCTAGACAGCATTCCCTTGCTTGCACGAGTGAGTAGACCTCTCGCGATGACTTCTCGGGATTATTACATGACCAGCAAGAGACGTCATTTCATTACCAAATAACCAATTAATTGCGCGTTGTTACTAACATTCGTCTGAATGGCATAGAAACAGTGGGAAAACATAGAATTGTGATAAAAAAGAATTTAATCATTCCTACAAAATACTAACATTCATATTTACAAGCAAAACTTGTGATGGGAAGAAAAATCAAGGGCATTGAAATCTTTGTGTGGAGAAAAGTTAAAATATATATGGTGTGCAAGTTAAATCGTCATTGCACCTGGCGTAAACCACTTTCTACAATGAAACTAAAAATACACTGTGTATATTTTTGTAGAATAAATAATAATAGTATACTGTTTATAAGTAATGGAATGTTCAGTTTTTTCTACGTCCCGCCAGGGGAAAAATGCTATTCATGCAAATCAACAAAAAGCAAACTCCTAATTACATTTAATAGAGCATTTATGGACTTTTAATTTCAATATACTCATGATAACAGGGACCTGGTCAAGGATTGGTTAACCTCGGCCGCTTGGCTTGGTCAATCAATCTTGACCAGGTACTAATAGTCATGAGTAGACTTCATTAAAAGTCAATAATTGTATAATATAATAATTTGATTCAGTCTTGTTTAAGGCCTCATAGTGACTTCAAGATGAAGAACAACAATCATGCGTTGTTCATTTGCTTAATTTTACCACGTATTTATAGGGATTTTGTCCCATGCACATTTACTCCATATCCCTTGATTTGTTTATTTCGATGTCTTGTATTCGGTATTTATCAGTATTTTTGTCGTAAAACTGATTCCATTTGACAAAAGATGAAGAGGGGTTATTCCGTTTGGTCAATCGAAACATTTAATTTCCACCTCCTTATACCTTTTCCGTATATCAATGGCTCATCCGACTTAAAATGTTAAAATATTGTGAACAGTAAATTATCTTCACTTCTCAGCTTGCCTGATTTTACAGTCCAATCACAAGTGTAACACCAAAAATATAGAATAAAATTTTTCACTGTCTTTTCACAGCTTTCTCTATTTGACACAATTTTTGAATAGAAATTGTAACTGTGGACAGTTATCTCTCAATTTAAATCACACTCTGGCAGATATTAAAATTTGCGTTTTCTTCTTATTCAAGCAGGTTTCTTAGGTTGATAATGAAAGTACTTTTCTTTCCCACGAAATAAAAATCACAATTAAAAAGATTCACAATTTTACTATTTAATATTTAACCATTTACTCTTTTAATATAAACAAGCTTTACTCAGAATAAATATTAAACGATCAATGAAGTTTCAAAATGTTATATTTCTTAATCAATTTATACAAAGAACTTAATTGCGGAGTGAATATTTCCCTTATCAGATTCCAAAAATAAAATAAGATATTAGATCTGCATTAAAGACATTTACTAGCTGGGCACTTCATCTAAATAGTATATATTTGAGCAATTGTCTTATAAGCATGCAATAATTTGCTATCTCGGGGGATTCCAAAATAGTGGCATATGACTCTTCGACATCTTTATCCCATAAGATCAGATAACATCTGACTTTTGTTATTGTTCCTCAATTAAATGTGAAAACGGAGAAGAATTCGTCATTTGATGATTCGTGGTATGATGGCATCCTTCGTTTTAAAGTTTTATGTTTATTAGTTCAACTTGACAACAGTTAAAGCCTGTGTGTTAGTGGTGTTGATAGACATCATCATTATCTTCCTCATCCATTGATGTGATTCTTTGATTTATATTGTCTAGTTTATTGAGAAGACCTGGTATTGAATATTCATAATTTTCTAAATTTTTAAAGTTCTCAATTTCTGGTATTAATAAGTTTGAATGTACAGCTTTGAAATTTTATAAATGACATAGCATTTGCATTGCATTTTGTTGCTGATGTCTGTATGGCAGCCAGCTTTTTGCCGTATTAAAGTGACTAAAACATTTTTATTTCGTCTGTTAGTTTTAAAACCCCGAAGACTTTTCTTCAGCTCGTTGACTTGCCTTTCTTACTATGATAAGGCTACTTTAACTCTCCTTATTTCACGCTTCTCTGTAAATACTTTATCATGTTATATTATATCCTCACTTAAATAACAGCTCTCTTCACACAATAAGCTCGGCACCTGAATCGATTTTTATGGGCTCCGTCTAGAGATCTACTCTGGTGCGTCCTTAAATGTGGATAGAGGAATGCCGTGTGTATAGTTAGTCACGTTATTATACTGAAAGCCTGGCCGCGAAGAACTGATTGTAAGAACGCCACGCTCTATGCAGTATAAAGATTCCTTCGATATTTTCTTACCATAGCAGCTTTCCGATACAGTAAAGAATGCTAATTCTCCTGCTCCTACACATTTTTCCCCTTTTTCGACAATGGCAATCGACACTCGTTGCCCCGGTTGGCCCTTCCACCTTCATTTGTTTCTTCTTTAACTTATAACTGATAAAGTGAGGACTGAACTGTCTGTCAAAGGACGGACAATTCATGGACAAAGGCAACATTGGAAACACTAAGAAACAAGGACATCACTTGAGTACAGGACAAAAAAAATGACGACACACGCACAGATGAACAACACAGACCCAATAAAAACCATAGGTGAGATCAGGTGTACCGGAGTAGTTATAGGTTATGCATATCCCGTGGCCGCCGCTTTACTTCGCCCACGGGATATGCATAACCAGTATAGGGTTATAGAATAACAAAAAAAAAACTTAAGAATCCCGTGGGCAATTTTCGCTACCCCACGGGATATGTATAACCTTAAAAAATACTAAGCAGAATGACCCCAGTGAACCGGAGGACAGGAAAAAAAATAGCCGGGAGTACAGCGAAGGGAAAAGAGTTACACAGGAAAAAATGAGAAAAAAAATATCCGGGAGTACAGCGAATAAAAAAATTTGAGAGATGTGATAAAAAATTTAAAACTTAGTCATCTGAAATTCTTGTTCATAAAACCCACCTTTAATTTCTCCATTTTTTAAATCTTTTATTTTATAAATAATAGGGTTTGTATTTGAAACTTTTTCAATTACAAATATTTCTCTTCTCCAACGAGTTGTATAACCCTTTTCAAATTGACCCTTCTTTTTTGTTATTCTTACTCTATCTCCTACTTTGAATTTAGGTCTTTTAATCTTTTCTTCTTTCTCTGGATATAAATTTCTATACACTCTTAATTCATTTTTTAATTTACTTGCTTCAACTGGTGTCATTTTAATTGAAGAATTTACCGTATTATTATAATTTTTAAACTAATTGATCTAATACATCATAATATTTAAATGTTCCAGTGGCGGTAAAGTATTTAAACATATGTTGTTTCATTGTTCCTATCCAACGTTCTACTACACTAGATTTTTCTTCATTTTCAGCTGAATATAACTTTATGTCATTTTCTTTTAACAATTCTTTTACTTGTCGATTATAGAATTTAGATCCTTTGTCAGACCAAATGTACGTTGGTTTTCATTCTTTAAATAATGTTTCAAATGCTTCACTTACCGTTACTCCTGTTTTATTTTTCAATGGAATTAACCAACCATATTTACTAAATACATCTATAACTGCTAATAAATATTTATAATGTTTATTTTGATTTGAATATTTTTGCATATCTACCAAACCAACTGCTCATGTCTAATCAACAGAATGAACATAAACACGTCTTTTAGGAAAAATTCTTACAACTCTGCGATGTAATTCATCTGCTAATTTATTTGTTAGATTTGTAAGCGTCATTTTTATATAAATTAAAATTGTTTTCTTAAAAAATGACAGAAGGAAAATCTATACGAAATGTAAAGAATATAAACTATTAATTGAGTATCATAAAAATAAATTTAAACCATTGGGTGTAAATTCACATTGTATACAATGTAGAAAACAATTAAAACAAATACATTATCAAAATAATAAAGAAAAATATAAACAATCTTATCAAGAATTTATGGAAAGAAATCCAGATTATCAAAGTAATTATTATTTTAGAAATAAAATGTAATGATTAAAAATCTTTCTTTAAAAATGGCTCCTAAAAAGACCAAAGTTTGTAGCAAGTGTAAAGTTAATAAACCTTTTAGTGAATATAATAAAGATTCATCTAACCAAAACGGTGTAAAATCCCAATGTAAAGAATGTAGATCAAAAGTTATTTCCAAACAAAAGAAAGAAAAAAAAAGAATTAAAAGAATATAACAGTTCCTTATTATTATAAAAGAAATCTATAAAAAGAAAACTGAATGAATATGAAGAAAAAATAAATAATTCTAAAACAAAAAAATCAAAAAATAAATATATCGCTTTATACAATAATGAAATAGATAATCTTGAAAACATAGAAGAAAAAATAACCAGAAGAACAATAAAATATAAAGGAGATAAAGTATATGGAAATTTAAGATACTCAAGATTAAAGAAATCATATGAAGAGCAACTAAAATATTATAAAGATAAAATAGAATCTGCTGGTGAAGAAGATAAAGATTTTTATCAAAGAAACATAGACTATTATTCCAATTAATTGGAAACTCTTGCAAATGATTTTCAATATTCTTTTAACATTGAAAATGAAACTTTTAGTTATGTTATACAACAAATAAAAAATCTATTAAACCAAGGATATATTGTAAAATTAGAAGGGCAAATAAAATTGAATAATAGTGAAGAATATCAAGAATATAGAAGTAAAGTGTATTTTTCAAGTATTAATCAGCTAACTGGTTATATAAATTCTATCGAGCAGTCATCACATATGAATGACATGTTTTTTATTGGAAAAATAAAGTATGGAATAGATAAATTTAAGAAAGTTAACAAATCGAAAAAAAGGTGATGGAACATCATTTCAATTTTCAATTAAAGAATATGAAGGAAAGTTTTGTTATATTACTACAGAAAATCAATGTTTTTTTTAAATGTTATAAATGGTTAAATAGTGATGAAAGTAATAATTTAGATAAAAAGTCATGAAGAAGGAACTAACACATTATACAAACATTTTTTTTACAAAGAAAATAATAATAAAGAACAAAAAGTTCAATATTTTATAATGAATAATGCTAAATTTACAAGATTTAATAATTTTATGAATGATAAAGTTCAATATTATAATCTAAAAGACAAACACATCTACCCAAAAATAAAAGATAATAATTATAACTACGTATACTATCTTTATAATCCTTACAATCATCATATAGGTCATTATTGTTTAATAGATATCAAAAAATAAAAGAAAAGCAATAAAAGAAATTGAAGATAATTATAAACAACAGTGGAAAGAATATAGATGAAGAGTTAGTAAAATATGTTAGCTTGTTAGATAAAGAAGGAGTAAAAGATGATAATATTGATAAACAAACTTATGTTTATGATATAGAAAGTTATCAAGATAAAAATGGAAAACATATTCCGTATGCTATTGCTTCAATAAACTTAAAATTATTCCGAGGTTGTGTTTGTAATCATATAAAAAACGAAGATAACAGTATTGTAAAAAATCTTCCGAAAGAACAATTAAATAGGTTACTTAATAAACATATTAAATATTTCATAGGTGAAGATTGTATTCAACAATTTTTTAAATATCTAGGAGAAAAAGTTTATAATTCGGAAATTCTTTTATATGCACATAATGGATCGGGATATGATTCTGAATTAATTATTGAAAAAATACCTTTAACTAAATCTCCCCCATTAAAGAAGGGAAGTAAATTATTAAATGTGAATTTTGAAAATCCACATATTACAGAAAAATGGGTTAATTGGTAAAAAAAAAAATACGGAGCAACAAAACTAATAAAAAAGAGATAAATCTATTGAAGTAAAAATCTATCCTAAACAAATAATATCTTTAGGATGCACTATGCAACATGTCAAGGATAAGTTATTAAAGTGGAGAGAAAGTTTTAATATTCCTGAAAATTTAAGAAAAATGAATTTTGAAATTGTAAAGATAACAAAAGATAATTATAAAGAAAAACAAGATGAATGGTTACCATATTTAAAAAACGATGTATTATCATTAGCATGTTGTATGGTGTTATATAATGAAATGATGGAAAATATATCAGGGTTAAATATGCAGTCTAGTTTATCTCTTCCAGGTTTAACTTTTAAGTCATGGATGAATAAAATGAATCAAAATAAAGAAAAAATATATTCTTCTGCAGATAAATATACTAGATATTTTATTAGAAAAAGTGTAAAAGGTGGAAGAGTAGCTGCTAATATTAGAAAATTTGACAGGAGTAAAGAAATAAAAAAAAGTATTAAATAAATATTTAGGAGATCCAAAGAAATTAGACAATATAATTGAATTAATTGATAAGTATGATAAATTAGATAAAAAATCTGAATTATTTAATAATATAACAAATGAATTAAACAAATTAAATAAAAAATATATGATGACAGTATTAGATGTAAAATATCCTAGAATGGAATTAATTAGGAAATTTAAAAAAACAGAAGAAAAGGAAATATTAGATAAATTTAATACTCAAACATTTAGACCTAAAACTGGAATATTTCAAATACTTTATGAATATCCTGATGATATATTCTTTACTCCAATATTTTGTAAAGATTTTATAACATTTGAAGGAAAAAAACAGAAGTATTAAGATCATGAACAGGACAATGTTGTGATATTTTAACATCTGTAGATATTCAAGAGATTGTTAGATGTGGTGGAAGAATACAAAAAATATTTGATGGTATGATATTTGAAGAAAACTTTAAAATAAATCCTTTTAGAGAATTTGTATTAGAGTTGTATTCTTTAAAAGCTAAATTTAAAAATGAAAAAAAATAAAGAAGAATATGCTTTAGTTAAGCTATTGTTAAATTCACTCTATGGTTAGATGGTACAAAAAGATATAAACACTAAAAATCATTTATGGAGTGAAAAAAAACATTAAAAAAAAATTATACAGATGATATAAAATACGAGAAGCTTAATAATAATTTATATTATATTGAAGAAGATATTGGTGATGATTTACCAAAATTATTAATGCCTTCACATTTAGGAAGTTTTATTTTATCTCATTCTAAAAGAATAATGAATGATGTAATTTTAGAAATAGATGGATTTTTAAAAACAGAAATTTATTATACCGACACCGATTCAATCTACGTAGAAGAACAATGCGTAGAAATATTAAAAAATAAAGGTTACTTGCATGAAACAAATTTAGGTAAATTATCTAATGATCTCGATGATGATGGAAAAATATTTTATGGATTATTTTTAGCTCCAAAAATAAAATTATGTTATGCATTAAATAATAAAGGAGAAATTATTACAAAACAAACGTTTAAGGGATATCAAAGAGATATATTAAAACCAAATGAATTTAATAAAATGTATAATAATGATGAAATTGAAACAGAAGTAGATAAACCATGGAAAAAGAAATTAGGTAATGGAATATTTACTCCGAAAGAGAAACAAAATAAAAAATTTTCTGCAAATATTAATTTACTAAAAGGTAAAGAACCAGATTCATCAGAAATAATGCATCCATATAATACTTCTAAAATTGATTCTGATATGCTAGACCAGTATTATATTAATCCAAATGATTTATACATACATGAACAAAATATTAATTATTAATTTATTAACATACATTTCATGTTTATTTTAATTTCCAAGCAACAAAACCAGTTAATGCCATACCACCGATAACAAATGCAATTTCTCTATTTTTCTGATCTTCTGATGGAGTATAAAAATCACTTAATACTGGTTTAAGATCTAAAACTGAATTTGAAGGAAAATCCAATTGTTTACCCGTAACATTATAATATTCTCTCATAGCTTGATCAACATCATCAAAAGTTTGAACAGCATGATTTTCTTTTTTTAATTGTTTATTAATAAAATTGTTTATTATTACAAAATCTAATCTTTGAATTCGTCTTTTATTCAATTCTTCTGTTGCTTTTTCTAATTTTTCTATAGCTTTATCATTTCTTATTTTCTCTTCATTTACATTTCTACCCATGTGTGAAAATAAATAATTACTACCTGAAAATGCAAAAGCATTTGTAATTGCCCCACCAAGCATCATTGCTAAAGCACTTGCCATTTTTATAATACTAAATAAAGTAAAAAAAATCATTTTTTGTTTATTACTTCATAATATCAGGTATAATGCCTTGTTTGATCAACATGTCTTTTGTTGCCATTGCAAGCAGTATATCAATGGATAACATAAAAATATCATTCATGTTAAAATCTACTTTTGGTGCTGACCTTCTAAATACTTTTTTACCTATTTCTGCATATCCAACTGTTAACAATGTTTCCACTCCAGCATGATATAACATATTTGCTATTTGTTTTCCGTCTTTTGGTGTTGCCATTTTTATATATTAAATTTTTATTTTTTTTTATTTCTGTTCTTATTTTTGAATTTTTCATTTATCCCATTCTTCTATTTCTTTTTTTTAATTCTTCATATAATTCACATAATTTAAATAATTTAAAAAAAAAAAAATTATAGCTGATAAAGAGAATGCTGAAAAAATTAACATCTCTATAATTGAATCTATGGTTTCTTTTTTTCCCATTTTTAAAAAAAAATTAATTAAATTCAAAAGGATCAATTTCTTTTTTTTTTGTTTTTCTGGTTTTTTTTAAAGGGATTTGCTCGCTTGGTTTTTCTTTATCAAACATGATTTCTCTAGTCATTTTTTCTGGTTTATCACTTTGTTTATAAAAAAAACAATCCTTATCCAACAACTACAATTGATAAACATAATGGTATGTAATTTTTGTTCCAATTTTGTTTGTTTGTTGGACATATATGATGAAACGAATCTGTAGTTTCGTCATCTTTTGTTATTTTAGGGGAATGCTTCTCTCACCAGCTTGTTTTAATTCTATGTTTTCTTTTTTTAATTTTTCTGATTCTTTTCTTTTTAATTCAGCTTTTAGCTTTCTTGCTTCTACACCTTTCCTACCAGCGGCTACTCGTTTTGGATTTTTTTTTGTTGAGGTTTTTTAAAAGGGGACCGTTCGCTTCGCTCGCTAAATTCTTTTATTTCTTCTTTAGTTTCATTTTCACTCGTCATTTTTTATGTCATTATTTTCATCTTTTTTTGGAAATCAATATGTCTTGCTGTTGTTAACATTGCAGTAAA
Source organism: Modiolus philippinarum (assembly GCA_002080025.1). Lineage (NCBI taxonomy): Eukaryota > Metazoa > Mollusca > Bivalvia > Mytilida > Modiolidae > Modiolus > Modiolus philippinarum. Next base: position 43,097 of record MJUU01046747.1, on the reverse strand, counting down.
AGGAGCAAGATACATTCCATATCTATAATACAATTCACAACATACATTAGTTAAAGCGTGATTGATAAAAGGATCTTCCTCTAAATTTGCATTAAATTTGGTGGATTAACAACGTTGAAGTACTTTGATACACCCATAACATATAAGTTAATAAAAGAGTTTCCTAATGTCTTGGTCATACTGGCTTCTTATCTTGCTTCATATTTACAATATAATTTGTGTATTTGTTCTGGTGTCATTGTATCAATTTCTGACAATTGTAATTCTTTACCCAGAATTTACTACCCCCACCAGCAACAACGGCTGATAATCTTTCATGTTTTTTTTTCTTATAAGTCATTTGAGCTTGTCTCACATCCGTTCGAATCAATATCTATATTTTCAATATTTCTAAATCTTTTCTCGCTTAATAATTCTTCAGTGTTCATTTTATATATTTTATTTTTGAGTTTTAAAAAAATAAATACAAAATAACGAACTAATGACAAAACTGCAGTGTTTGTTATAATTGTTAGTATTTCCAATAGCATTGCTTTTTATTGCTATTTTTTTTCAACATTACTTAATTATTGCTTTTTTATTGCTATTTTTTGTTATATAACTTAAGCATTTTTAAGCATTACTTAAGCATTTCTTAAGCATTACTTAAGCATTACTTAAGCATTACTAAAAAATTGTCTTCATCAAGTAACCAATAACCAGTAGTTGAATCTGTCTTTTGTCTTTTGTACGAAATAAACATAACCATACTGTTTGTTCTCTTAAATCTTTTAATACTGAATTATATTTTGTGTAATGACCCAGACCGATTGTTCTGCATGTCTCCCTGAAAATGCAAGTTCAGCCAGCATATCACTTTTCTTTTTTAATTGTTTTGTTGCACTGCAATCATCTATAATATATAATGTTGGATGTCCAGCATATTTCTTAAAAAATATTCTTAATAGTTCTTGTAGTTTTTCTTCTCCGTTATTAAGAATAGGATTAACAAGTATTAAATTTTTTGTTTTTGGGTTTCTAACATCATCACCAATCCACTTACGATTTTTTGTATGCCTTGTTCCATTGAATAGTTGGACAAAGTATAACAATATATTTAAATACTTGATAATATTTTGTTTCTAATAAATCAAGAACAAATTCTGTTTTTCCACAACCAGTTCTACCGCATATAATAGCACAATGGGGATATTTTGGAAATTCTATGTTTATATTTTTATCCATTTTTAATAAATAAAATAAAAAATTAATAATTTACTTCTTTAAATCTTCCATCTTCAAAATTTATTTGTGCATCTTGTATAGCAAAAAGATAAACATTTATCGATGTATCAGCTCCTTCTGTTTTCGTTATTTGAATTGTTATACCTTCAGAGGCATTTTCAATTCTCCTACCTGATCCATGTAGTAAATTATCATCTGTTGAACGTAAATCTAACCATAAAGCATAATTATTTGTTAAGTATTTTTCTAATGTTGTATCAGATAAATTTATATCTTTTAAAATTGTGTATGTTGTTTTGTTTCGTTTTGAATTCAGAGCAAAGAATTTAATTATTTCATCCCATTGTTGATATGCTTTCATTCCTTGTCTGTATAATTGATTTGGAACGCCTTCTATTGTCATTTCTACTTTTGTTATATTGGGGTTATAATAAGTTTCAGTGCTTGCTCCTTCTGGGTCTTCGAGCAACATTAGAATACCTTTCATACTTCCAGCTGGGACATTTAGATTAATGTTCCAGAGTGTATCAGATTTGTTTTTGGTTATTTTTCTGTGTCTTAATATTCTGTCATATAAGATAACCATTTTACCATCAACTTCCTGTCTTATCTGTCTTGCTAATTCAGGGTTAGAAACCATATCAAATTCTAAACAAATGTTTTTAATTTTATAACTTGCATCTGCATCTGTTGAATGAATAACTTTGTTGTAGTCGTTGAATGTAAGTTCATATTCAAGTCTATCACCAAGACCTGATTGATAAAAAGGCATTTGAGTTTCTAATAGTTCAAAGTCAAGTGGAATGCAAAATCTATTTTTGTATGCATCTGCTATTGCTTGGTCTTTTGTATTTTCCGTTTATCTCCTGCTCCAACTCTATGTTTTAACATATTTGTCGTACCAATTCCCTGATATACCATATTTGTACGTTCAGTTGTAGTTTTCCACAAATCAACATAACAATAATAAATATCACTATCCTCAATTGACATAACTTCATTCCCACTTATTCTAATTGTTATTTTTTTAACTATTGCTCTTCCAATGTTTTGATATACTGTAGAATTTGCATCTTTAGATTCAATTTCTAATTCAAAAGCTAATCTGGTTGTTCCAGGAACAATAACATCATTACTACTTAGATTAGGAAATCTCACTAATAACTGTTGATTTTTGTCAATAGTTGAAGGATTGTTAGTTATTACAACACTTTGACGAATACCTTTCACACCACGAGGTTCTCTTATTTTTCTGTAAGGGTTTAATTTTTCTCCGTAAGCATACATTTTTAAGGGTTAAAAATAGAGTTTATAAAAATAATTAAATTACAGCTGATACTAGAGTATTGAGACTTCCAGAATTATTAAGCTCATTAATAAAACTTATTCTATCTCCAGCCTCAACTTTTATAGGTGTTTTAAAGTTAACATATTTATAAAAATTTTCATCCGAACCTATTACATAACCAAATTTCTTATAACCATTAACACTTACTATGACAGATACATAATCTTTGTTTGTTTTAAAACTTGCTAAACTAAGACCTAATATTTGACCTGGATAGTTCATTACAAAATCACTACCACCAACACCAAAATTAAACACTTGACCAGTCACCAATGGTCCATAACTTACGGCAAATATATTTATTATTTTTCTGTCTGGTATGTTTTCAATTTTGTCGTATAATAAATTATGATTAGTATTCAATACTTGAATCTTGTTCTCCATATTTTTTATTTTATTAATTTCGTCGTTTAATAAATTATAATTAGTATTCAATACTTGAATCTCGTTCTTCATTTCTAATATTTCCGATTCATCTATATGTTTTTTAGGACCAAATATACTCATTTTTAATAGGTAAATTTTAGATAATTTCTAAAACACAATTAATTGGCAAACTATCAATTATCTTGTTATTATCCTCATCTCTAATTTCTAATTTAAATTCTGTTATATCACCATTTACTAAACGTTTATAATCTGGATTTTCAAATCATATCCAAACTCTTTATTTTTGACTGGAATAACAGCCAATCACGTACTTGGCATACCGTCAAAATAATTATTAGAAGTGCTAACTTGTTCTAAATGTAAATATAATGATTTATAAATGTCAAAATCTACGGGTTTGTTTCCATAATGTTTTTCGAGTATTTCAAATATACTTTTATTTTGAAATCCCAACATATTTTTGAAACTTTTACTAATCTTAAATTCAAAAGGTGTGATTAAAGAAGCAATACCATTTGTTTCATTTACGGATAATTTAATATTTTCTTTTGAAAATTCATTGGCTATTTGTTGAAAACTATAATAACCGTCTGAAATCTTTATAGGTTGTTTCTCTCCGGTCTTTTGTATGTGTTCACCTGAAATATTATACCAACATACGCAATATGTTATAGATTTTAAACCTATACGTTTTTCCCATCTCTGTCACCTCATACAGATTGGAGACAAAAATTAGTAACAGCTTGTCATGGTTTAGGAAGTTTTACCCAATACTATAAACAAAGTGCTGAATATAGAATGAATCATTCTCAAAATGGACCATTATTAAATATAAACGATTCAGTTAAGCATGCAATCGATATAAATATGGCTTGGACAACATTTATACTAGACAAATCAGAAGGTTTTACAAAAGTAGGCATTGAACGTATTAATTAAAGTATTAGAACGTTTATATGGGCTTTATTAGGAGCACAATCTCAAACACGTGTAGATATACTAAAAATAGGTACAGGATTTGACGCTCAAAAACAATTCTTAGCAAACGTTCAAGATGCTATTAATAGTCCCATAGATTTACCCTCTCATATATCACATTATCAACATGTTTTAAAATATGCTAGAAGCAAGGTTGATTATGTCTATGGTATTGGGTTATATATGTCTCCAAGTGATATTATGAGATTACAAATTGGAACAATTGTTGGTTATAATAACAAAATTGTAATCGCAACAAAAGATCAAACACTCGGTTTAAATGATGATTTAAATAATAAACATGTTAAACAAGTTTCTCATTCTTTAGATAAATTAGATGGAACAAAAACAAAAAAATCTTTACCAGAACCTGTTCATGATATACCGAAGCCTTCCAGTGCAATACCTGATAAATTTGTTCAAGATAAACAATCGAATATAGAACACGAAGAAAATAAAACAGCGTTAATAGTTTGGGGTATCGGGATTTTTTTTATTGTTTATGAGATTTAAAAGTTAAATATTCTGTTGCAGAAGTATAAATTAATCCAACAACAAAAATAAGAAACACTATTAAATTTTTTTCAAACCAAGAAACAATTTCTCCAGTTGTAGATAACAACCAAGACACAATAGAACCAATAATACCTGGTAATGCAGCTGCTGTTTTTCTTGCAAGATTAGCTAATAGTTTTCCAAGATTTGATAATTGTTTTTTTATCCAATCTTTTACATCTGTTTTATTTGTAGGAGGTGGAGGTGGGGGACTACTTCCACTACCAGAAGGAATAATTGCCGCAACAATAACACCAATAATCATTCCAAAAGCGGTTAAAACACTAACTATTGTTATTCCTTGTTCTCTAAATAATGTTCTTATTCTTTCACCTAATGTAGTGTCTTCATTTAATGTTTTACGTATTGTCTCTTTGATTCTATTTAACTGATTACGTAGTATATATCTATTATCATTAATTGCCTCCAGTCTTCCACTTCTCTCAATTTCCAAATCTCTTATTAGATTACTTATTCTATTTATTTGATATTCATCATTGTCTTCTTTAGCTCGTTCTAATTTAATCTTTTCTTGTTCTATTTTATTATCTATATCATCCAATTTTGCTATATTATTTGCAAGCGCTTCTTTCATATCAGTAAATGCTGTTGGTAAACCAACAATCTCTCTCCATGGCAAATTAAATCGTCTTTCTACTTCTTTCTCAAATGTTTCCGCATCACCCGCTGTTTTTAAAAGTTCTTTTGCTTCTTGTTTGGAAGTTATATTTTGTGGAGAAATATTAATATTATCAATTTTATTTTGTAAAACTTTAGTATCTTTCGAAAGAATATTTATTTTTCTTTCTAATCTATTTTCAACATCATTAATATGTTTTTCAGTTATTTTATAATGGTCAACACCTAAAACATTTCTAATGAAATTAACACCGTATTTTCCTTGAAGATAACTAAATTTATAAAATTGTAATACACCCCCTTTGTAATATGTTAATCTAAACTCTTTATTATATCCATCTCTTACATATAAATTAATTCTTTTCTTATTATCTACCCATAAAAAGAAATCTCTATGATTTTTGTTTAAATCTAATTCTTCATTATACCCCCGCTTTGTAAAAGCGGAGGGTATATAGTGATGGTGGTGTCCGTCCGTCCGTCATTCCGTCCGTCCGTAACACTTTTACTGTCAAAGTTTTCTCGTCTTCTACAGGTGGGAATGATTTGATATTTAGCATTAGGCTTCCAAATGATGAATTGTACAGTGTCAGATATTTTCATGTTTGTGGCGCTACTACTTCCTGTTTGCCGATACATTAATACTTAGTTTCATATACCACTACTAATGAAAATTTTTCGTCAAAGTTTTCTCTTCTTCCAAAAGTGGAAATGATTTCATATTTGGTCTAGAGCTTCATGATAATGAGTTGTACCGTGTAAGCTATTTTCAGGTTGGTTGCGCTACTACTTCCTGTTTACCGATACATTGGTATGTTGATGCTTAGTTATATATACCACTACTAATGAAAATTTTCGTCAAAGTTTTCTCTGCTTCTATAAGTGGAAATGATTTAATATTTAGTCTCAAGCTTCATATAGATGAGTTGTACCGTGTAAGCTATTTTCAGGTTTGTTGCGCTATTACTTCCTGTTTGCAGATACATTAATACTTAGTTTCATAAACCACTACTAATGAAAATTTTTTCGTCAAAGTTTTCTCTTCTTCCAAAAGTGGAAATGATTTCATATTTGGTCTGGAGCTTCATGATGATGAGTTGTACCGTGTAAGCTATTTTCAGGTTTGTTGCGCTACTACTTCCTGTTTACCGATACAATGGTATGTTGATACATAGCCTAAATTAAGTTTTTTGAATAACATTAAAAGACGCAGTTGACTTTAAAGATCAGCCTTTTATTTAAACTTCTTATTATATTGGGCATGCGGGGTATTCATTTGTGGCCCAGTGGACCACAGTACCTCTAGTTTACGCTGTAAAATCCTTTTACCATTTTTTTGATTATTTTACTTTTATGATTTGGTTTATCTTCTGATGATAATTTTTTTAATTCTTCAAAATATTTATTTATATCCTGGTGAAACTCCATATCTTGAAAAGAAGTTTCTGCTTCATCATCATCATGATTATAATCTTCTAAAAAATTCATTTCCATTCCTCCTTCAGCCATTTTTAATTATAAAATTTTTATTCATATTTCGGAGGTGGATCATTTACTATAGTAATTTTATTGAAGAAAATTAAATATTTTCCTTTTTTTTAATTTCATTTCTTACTACTGCTTCTGTATCTTCTATTAATTTTTTTTCTTTCTTCATCATTCACTCTTGTTTGTGTTTGTTTTTTACGTATATTTTATTTCATTTCATTATATTTTTCTAATTCATCTAAAATTTATTTAAATTCATTCTCACTTATTTGTCCATCAGTTAAAGATTTTGATATTAAATATTTTATACTGTTTAACTTACTCTCTGTCATTGTTTTAATTTCATAATGTTTTTTTGATTTGGTTGTAAGTTTACGTCTAACAAGTTTAACACAAGCCCCTAAACCTAATGATTTACGTTTATCTCTCTCATTTATTGACGTTTTTTCTATTTCTGTTATTTTTTGTAGTCTATAATTTTGTCCATCTTTTGTAGGTAATTCTGGATATAATAGTAAATCTGGGGCTGTTGGTTGCTTCATTTTTAAGGGTATTTTTTTTTGTTATAAAATTTTCATTTGACATGACCCTTAGCAGTAGCGCCGTGACCATATTATATAAACGTTTGAAGTTCAGCCATTTAAATTTTACTGAGTCAGACCTTCCCCCTTTTTATTTTCTAACATTATTTTAAAAAAACTTCCACACATTGCGTAAAGGTCAAAATGATGCAACCTGTCATTATCAATAACACAAAACCAACCGCAGAATGAATTTATAAGAACCGTCAAATTACAGAACTGTTGATATTTTCACATTCCATCTATCAGTGGTGAGTCTGACATCACTATCAGTGCTGAGTCTGACGTCACGCATAAATTATTGATTTTAAATTTCTTAAAGTAATGGCTAACATAATAAACTGTCTCTTTATTGATAATCTATATTTATCAACTATTGTATACTATTTACTAGGACAGGAGTTTTAAATAGATTTAAATGACAAGCCAAGCGTATTGTGTATTAGCTATTTATATCAATGAATATATATTTACACACACCAGGAACAAAAATTAATGTCAGTATTACATAGTAACACATAATAAACTGGCTGTTTATTGAAAATCTATATTCATTAACTATTACCTGGTAATACAACTTTCACGATAGAGTTATCTGTAATTCATTGTGTATTACTCGGTAATTCATATTTTAATTTTCTTTTTTTGTGTGTATGTTTATATTTTTTTATAATTGTGTATTACCCGGTAATTTATATTATTATTTTTCTTTATTGTGTATTACCCAGTAATTCTTTTATTCTCGTTTTCCTGTGTAACTCTTTTCCCTTCGCTGTACTCCCGGCTATTTTTTTTCCCTGTCCTCCGGTTCACTGGGGTCATTCTGCTTAGTATTTTTTAAGGTTATACATATCCCATGGGGTAGCGAAAATTGCCCACGGGATTCTTAAGTTTTTTTTTGTTATTCTATAACCCTATACTGGTTATGCATATCCCGTGGGCGAAGTAAAGCGGCGGCCACGGGATATGCATAACCTATAACTACTTACCGGTAGAGTAAGCATCTCCTGTTTTTTATCAGACACCCGCCGTGTTGAACATGTCAACTCCGGTAGTAAAGTCAAATCCGATAGAGAAAAAACAAACTTTAGTTGTAGAGGGAAAGACTTGTTGTCATCTCGGAAACAGATATCCCGTAACGATCAACAAGATCGTGATGTAGGCCGTAAAACTTCTGTAGTGATGACTTTTGATAACGTACCCTTGCTTAAGTTGTCTATTTGTAAGCAACTGGGCTCTATCAAGGAAGTCACTGTAACGACCACAATCCCTTGAGTAGCGAATGAGTTGTGCTGGTGCTTTTGGAATGTTGCCACAAAGAAAAATGAAGTTGACTATTGGAAAAGTTAAGTCATCGTGTTTGTCGTACAACCTAGTTTGTAGTGTACCTCTGAACAATTGTCAATTTCAAGATGAAGGTCAAGGAACGAGGCCGATGTGGAAGTATCTGTAGTATCCTGAATTTCAAGCTCCTTTGGATAAATAAGATGAAGAAAATCACCAAAGCGAGAGTTGTTTAATGATAAAATATCATCTATATAACAGAAGCTGAAATTAAAGGATTGTGCAAGTTTTTTGTCTTTATTTTTTGAAGAAGTCCTTCAATGAATTCTGCTTCATCAGTTTGGAGAAACAGATCGGCTAAAAGAGGTGCACAGTTTGTGCCTATTGGAATTCCGATGGTCTGTTGAAAAAGAAATCCTCCAAACTGGACAAATATATTGTCAATCAGGAATTATCATTTTAATCACTTATTCCTTCGTGTATTTTTTCTGTGATTCTGTGTCGTATTTCACAAAGAATGCTTGTTCTCCGCCTATGACAATGTACATATATCTTTGTTCGCCGTTCTTACGGGTGAAACACCTATGAATAATATCTTTCAGTCGAGATTTCAGTTGTTCACGAGGAATGGTAGTATAAAGTGTGGAGAAGTCAAAAGTTTCAATGCTGTTACAATGCGATTATGATCTTGATTTTAGGAGGTCAAGTAGATTTTTAGAGTTTTTTAATGAACACATTTCATTGACATTACTTCTCGAAAAGCTAGTATGACATTATTTTTGAAGGCCCTCTTTTACGGCTGTCAAGATGGAGGTTAAAAGGTTAGAAAGAGGTTTTTTGGAACATTCTACAGATCCAGCAATGTACCGTTGTTTCTATGGGCATTGGTGTAATTTTGGTACCCAGTACATGGAAGGGAGATCGGTGTCTTCATCTATGGTTGAAATCCCAAAGGAAAGCAAAAAAAAAATATGGTTTTGTAATATCTCCCTCTATAGACAGAGTAGTAGCTGTGTAGGTTGGATTGCCCAATGCCTAGTTCTTTCTTTAAACATTCGATGTAATGATTTTTACATCTGAAATGATGTTATTAGGGGCCTTAATCTTGCTATCGTCCTTACATAGCTGAAATATTGCTCACTGGATGTTAAACTCTAACTTATTGTGTATATTATTTGTATATTGATATGTGATTGTAATCATTATATATGTTGATATCTATCTATATACGTTTCTGTTTGTTATAAAGAGAGTCTTATTGAAAATTGGTTTAATCTAAATAAGTAACTCTCTCTAAATAAAGACATTTATTTATTTATATACTAATCCATCAATCAAACAATCAGTTTCAGCATAATGAATTATCATTCAAATGATGAATTTTCTTTATTCAATTATCACAACTAGATTTTCTTTATTCTATTATCACAACTAGATTTTCTTTATTCTATTATCACAGCATGTATAACAAAGTAGAATTTATTTGTATTATTTGAAGCATTTTTATTGTTTGAAAAAAACAACAACAAAAAATCAAAAAACAAAAAGCAAAAAACAATTACAAACAAAGTGTATGATCGCATTATAAAACATCTACATTTCATAATGTTTGGTATATGTATTTCTGCCCACTAGGTTTTTTTCGCACATAGAACTTGTGTATGCTATTTATTCAGTATCTTAATAACGAGTATTAAGACAAAGTTATAATACGTCTTGTTATAATTCCGTTCGTTTGTCCACGAGTTTTTCTTGTTTTATTTAACAGATAATTGGTACATGTATCAAAGATGAGCATGTGGTCAAAAGTTTGAGATTTGTTTAAGAAAATTTGTCGACCTGAATGTATTCCTTGCAATTCTTTTTATACATCAATTTGATTTAATTTTACTCTGTGGATCAATATAAAATAGTCAATTTTTTTAGAGCATTTAATTTTCTGTATATCCCACGTGATATAAATAACAGCTTGCAAACGAATGCAAATCTGCACTTGCATGAGAGAGAACGAGAACGCGATGCTTGTTTAGCATAAAATACTGTAACCCATGTTTAGTTTAAGGACCTTGACAATTCAGTCGTAAATTTGTTCCCTTCCTCGACCATTTTCGAAAAAAATGCTCAAATATTGAAAATCATAAAAAATGTTGTCTGTTTTGTCTGATTTCTTGGGTTGATATTCACATAAGCTTCAGTTGTTCAGTTTGTAAAATACTGGCAGCAAAACGTACATGCCAGTAATTAATGTTTTATGCCATTTTACTAGGATTTTGAGAGGTAATGCTATCAAAAGGATGCCAGAACCCAAACCAGTGTTCTCTTGATAAGGTAACTTTCAATGATAACGGATTTAATTCGGTTTATAACTGGCGTTTATTTTACGTATATAAACTAAAAAAAATATTAGAAGAATAGCTAGGTTAGCCTCAACTATTCTTCCTGTGGCTCATCAGTCAATTAACATTCTGCGATCACATCTAAGGGAGTTATTTACGTAACTACAAATATATTGCTTGTTTTAAGTAATTTTCTAAAGCAATGATATGTGCAGAAAAGGAAACCATTCAAAAATCAAATAGGAAGTATAAAAAAATCTGTTTTCCGTTTGTATTAAATATTCATGCATGTATTTGTTTCTTTGTTAACCCATCTCAACAGATTTATAACGAAAACATCAGATAGATCTTTGCTTCTGATAAGCATCCTTTTCCCACTCTGAATATTTTCAGGTAAATAAACAAGAAACCACTATGTGCCGATTATCTACAGCCATCTCTATTTACGTTTTCTATGAGATAACGTGCACATTAATTTAGCAATCGCTGTTTGTAACAACACCCTGCTCTCTGGGACGTCATGGCCACATAATCGTATTTTTGACGTTGACTATCGACGGGCTTAGACAAACAAAGCCGATATATCGACTCTAAGCACTTACCGATCCTGCCCAAAACCCGATATATTATCGGCTTTGGGCAATGTAAGGGTTAAATACCCAAAACTCCATATATTTCAACTTTCATCTAAATTGAAGCCGCACTGGGTCTCGTATGCAAGGCTAAATTTCCTGCCCCTACCCATTTCACCCCTTTTCCAGTGGCAATCAAAAGTCGATGCCCCGGTTGTCCCTTCCGTTCTTTGTTTCTTTCTTCTTTAACTTACAATATTTTGAATTGATTAACTTGTTCTCTTCCTGATATAACTGAAATATTGCTCATTTAACGTTAAACTCTAACAAATCAATCAATCCAAATTTAAGCTCATAAGGCAAGAAGTGTGATAAAGTCAACTTGTGCATCTTCGAGTATGTAAGACACTGCTGAAATCTATAATGATAATGCGAAAGTATGCAATTGTGGTTTTTCAATAAAAGACTTATCAAAACTAATCTTAAATTTATTCTGGAATCAACCCATTTTTCTGTACTATTTCTTTTCGGAAATGTATCCTGGTATCCTGGTTTTCCTATGACATTTCAACTTACGTTTCTGAAAATATAAATAACATTCTAATTTTACATCAGAGATGACTAAATTTTGTAAAAAAAAAATATCGCTTTTCTTTTTCTTCGAGATTGTGTTCTTTTTCTTTATATTTCTTATTAATTAAAAAATAAAGGCATGTTCTACATGAAAAAAGAAACAAAACAACAGCAAACAATAATAATAATAATGTTAAATAGGACATTTAATAAAATTTAAAGATAAATCATATAATAACAGTCTGATTTAGATTAGCTTTTGCTATAACATAAATATTTAGTTATATTACACTATTTAGTGAAAAAACAAGTCATTCCATATCAATCTGAAAGATTTTTTCTGATAGAAAAATAGTAGTATCAGCCTTTGATGATCTTAATTGTTTAAATGCATTTGAATGTCCATTAAGTTGTATTACCTTTCCAAGGGGCTTTGGTCTTGGCTTTGGCATTGGTCTTGGTTTTGCTGCAATTAAAATGACAACAATTACAACAAAAATAAGCCCACCGTTTCTCGCATCCAAATGAAACTTAAAGAATTTGGAAAGGAATTTGTTTTTGTCCCAGCTGATAAGGCTGCTAATAACATCATCATAGTCTGTCGTAAACATTATATAGAAGTACTCCAAAAAGAAATTACCAGTTCACATACTATCAATTAACCCAATTAACGGAAAGTGAAATTACAAACATATATTTTCTAACAGGCACATCTTTACAGGCTAAACCTGATAGGGGCGTAAGCAAATCGATGTGATTTAGCTGCTTTCGGAATGCTTAAAAAGATATTTGATACTGTTTTAAACCCCCATAATAACAAAAAAACATCAAGTTTTCCCTGTTAACTAGTTATTTCATCGGTCCAAAAACACATAATTCAGATTCAAACAGATTTTGTTGAATTCTTTCGAAAGTCAGAGTCAAATTATCAAAACACAAGAAGTGTTTAAACATTTATAAAAATTTCCTTAATAATCATCTATTCAAACAATACACAAGAATATGGAATAAATCATTGAAAAAAGAAGGAAAACAGTTCCAACTATGTACTGGGTTCCTAAACTCCACAAAACGCCATATAAATCTAGATTCATTTTGTCATCTAGTCACTTTTCTACAACTAAAGTTTATACTCACTAATACTTTGACTGCTATTAAAAACCTGGTTATAAATTTCTGTAACAAAGTATATGAAAACAGTGGTGTCAATCATTTTTGGAGTGTAAAAAATTCATTGGAATTTCTCGATAAATTGAATGCCCCTTTTGAATCCCTTGAAAGTTTTGATTTCTCTACCCTCTATACTACCTTACCACATAATCTTATAAAGGAAAAATTCATACGTCTTATTCAATGGGCATTAAAAAAATCCGATTGTGAATATATATGTTCTAATTCCTTTAAAATACATTTTAGTAATACAAAACAAAAGAATTCAACTAATTTGACTTGTTTTGATATGATTTCAGCACTTGAATTTTTACTTGACAATATATTCATTCGTTTCGGTAACTGTATTTATCGCCAGGTCATAGGAATTTCTATGGGTACCAATTGTGCACCACTTATAGCGGACCTCTTTTTGTACTGCTACGAATGTGAGTATATGACCAACATCAGCAAAGACCCATCTAAACAGCATTTAATTGAAAAGTTTAACAACATTTTCCGATATTTGGATGATATTTTAACTTTAGATAATGACGACTTCAATACGTATTATAAGGACATCTACCCTAAAGAACTTACTTTGAATAAAGCCAATTCTGATAATCATCATTGTCCGTTCTTAGACATCAATTTTGATATAACGAATGGTAAATTAGATACTAAAATTTATGATAAAAGGGATGATTTTTCTTTTCCCATAATTAATTATCCATTTCTGGATGGCGATGTTCCATTAGCAACATCATATGGTGTTTACATATCTCAACTTGTTCGATTTGCTCGAGTATGTAATAACGTTTGCGATTTTAATGAACGGAATCTTTTCATAACTGAAAAACTATTACATCACGGTTTTCGTTATCACAAACTTGTTAAAACCTTTACTAAATTTTATCATCGATATAAAGACTTAGTCATAAATACAATGCAACCTGTAAACATCTAATCAAGGCTGGTATTTCACATCCCTTATTTTACGGTAATGTTTTACATAAGAGTAAAAAATACTTAAACTCGCCTAACAAACTTATAAAACCTTTAAATCGTTTAATTCATAAGGGTTATAATTACGGTATTGTCGTCAAGTCATTACGCATGGCCTTCTTTGGTATTAACATTGATTTTTTATAGGGTCTTTGCAATTTAACTAAACACATTCTAAATTTCTAAAATCTGTATTGCATGGACACGGGTTATGTATTCATGAAATCATTATTCTGAACTCCTCACAGGAAGGGATCTTGGTGGAAGCTGTATACTGAGGGTACATAACTTACTTTGTCAGTTGGTGATGGGTCTGGAGCTGGCATGTCAATTAACTGTTAGTAGTCTCTTGTGATTTCATGTATTTGTCCGTATATTTAGTTCTTTCAGTTTCATTTCTCAGAATTGTCTCAGTCCTGTTGCCAACTGAATTTTACTGTTGTAACGATTGTTTTTTGATTTATCACATTGGCTGTAGGGGGAAGGTTTGGATCCAATAAAACTAGTTTAACCCCGCCGCAGCAGGTTTGCGCCTAGTCCTAAGTCAGGAATTTATTAACCTTTGTGTGTCTTTTCCTTTTTCTAGTTAGTTTACTTTATATCTATAGGAGTCTAGGATGATGTTTATTTCGCTGGACTTGATTGCTCTTTGTTCAGGGGCCGACCCCGACCTGCCGTTGGGTGTGGGTTTTCTCGCCGTTCATTGAAGATCTTATGGTGGCTTTGAGTCGTAGTTACTCCCCTTTGGATCGTTGTCTCTTTGACACATTCCCCGTTTTCCTTCTTTTTTTCAATGATTTATTCCATATTCTTGTGTATTGTTTGAATAGATGATTATTAATGAAATTTTTATAAATGTTTAAACACTTCTTGTGTTTTGATAATTTGACTTGGAATTTCGAAAGAATTCAACAAAATCTGTTTGAATCTGAATTATGTGTTTTTGGACTGATGAAATAACTAGTTAACAGGGAAAACTTGATGTTTTTTTGTTATTATGGGGGTTTAAAACAGTATCAAATATCTTTTTAAGCATTCCGAAAGCAGCTAAATCACATCGATTTGCTTACGCCCCTGTCAGGTTTAGCCCCTATCAGGTTTAGTCTGTAAAGATGTGCCTGTTAGAAAATATATGTTTGTAATTTCACTTTCCGTTAATTGGGTTAATTGAAAAGTATGTTAACTGGTAATTTCTTTTTGGAGTACTTCTATATAATGTTTACGACAGACTATGATGATGTTATTAGCAGCCTTATCAGCTGGGACAAAAACAAATTCCCTTCCAAATTCTTTAAGTTTCATTTGGATGCGAGAAACGGTGGGCTTATTTTTGTTGTCATAGCGGAAATGTTGTTCAAACTGTTTAATTCGGATATCGACAATTTTCATAATATCATTAAAGAAAGAATCCAAAGATTTTTTGTCAACGTGTTCACGTTTAATCCAATTTTCACAATAAGTTTTAAGTGAGTCGTGGATGATATTACGACAATCTGCCCAATTAATTTTAGAAGGTGACCTATATTTTGGACCTTTCTTTAAGAAATTAATAAGCTCTTTGTCCTGCAAGATGTTGAGATATCCTGTGATGACATGGGAGCTAGGAGCATAGGCGTATTTTGAATTGTTGCAATTTCATGTATCAGGCACAGAATTGTAAATGTTTATATCTTTACTGTAATTGAAGACGTACTGCCGGCTGGGTTTCTTGTATACGTAACAAATGATAGGAAGTTCTGTATTTTCGAAATAGCCAGGATTTTTTTTTCTTGAACCGAATGATCATTTAGAATTCCAGCAATATTTATAAAATCTATTCCTTTGTCTATGTATTTTATCTTTAGGAAATGTTTTTGATGTTGGTCAGGACGATCGATTTTAGGAAAAAGCTTAAAATAGCAGAACGCAATTATTATCTTTGTAGTTTCGTATTTAGGACTAAGGTACGAAATAGTTTCGCATTCATTTTAATTTGGTGGCAGGTATGGAACATAATTTACTGAAAAGTTGATGTCGACCATTATTTCTAGAAATGTTAATTAGATCTGCAACAGTGGTGTTGACAGAATGTAATCTACGTTTATTACGGTTAATTCTACGTCCATGATATCGCTTGTTACGTAGAGGTTTAGAAACAATATCCAAAATATTTACAGAATTTGTTTAAGAAATATTACCAATACCCATTATATTGTCATTTAGACCTAAAGGATAGACAGTTTGCAGTTTCTTAATCCAATTTAGTTCTGCTATTTTTCCAGCTTTATTGAATTTTGAGTGAGATTGTCCTGGCTGTTTAGTAACGACTTCCAAAGGTTGAACTGTAATATGTTTGATATCGTGGTTGTGTTTTTTAAGATGTTGATATATTATACTTTTATACTTATTGTTTACCGAGAATGCTGTTCAAATCAATCAAGCTGCAGATTTTAGTTGAATTTTTTTCATGCTTTAGGAAATAAATACTGACGAAAAGCGGAATTTGAATGCAAGTACCCGTTTTTTTTTCTCTATCAACATAAGTAGAAAAGTCAGTCTACAAATAATATTTCCATGTTTAAAGACTTGCTAATATATAATAGGGTCTGTAAGTCTCGTCATGTGACATCGAGAAATCACGATAAAATTGAAGTTTGACGTTGCGGGATTATGACGTCCAAATTTTGCTCGAAACGTCATATTTTTCTGTTAAAAAATGCAACTTCCGGGTACAAATTATATACCCGGAAGTTCCAAAATTGAACGAGACTAACAGACACAAATGAATTGAGGTTTGAAATAAATATCTTCATAATGGACTTGAACTATGATTATTCGCTAATTTTTTAAGGACTCGCTGTGACTTTTAGAAACAGAGCAACAAAAAGTGTTGTTCATTTCCCTTAACAGTACAATGTAGGCGTTGGAATCTTGTCAATGTAAATTTTTACCATATCCTATTACTTGTACATTTGTTTGTAACTCGTGAAATGGAATCCGTAGAAGGATTCTGGAGGTGACTGCTTTCCAATTTCGTCAGTTATTGGGTACTTGTTCATGTTGGAATTTATAATAATGCACTATCCAATTTTGACATTTGGCTTTAATATCCAAATCTAAAATTGCAATTCTGACTATATTATAATTTTTTTCCCAAATTTCCCTATTTTTTGGCCAATTTTTACAATCAATGAGTTAATAAGAAAATGAACAGAAATGTCAAGAGCCAAAGTCCGTTAGACAAAGAGACAAAGCAGGTGGAACCATCGGAAAAATTGTTAACTGCAAGGCCTTTTTTTGGACAGATAGTGTATGGTACGCCAACACCCCCACCTTGTCCACTAGACGAGTGCGTAGTATTTTATAAGTTGCATTGTAAGAGTGTTTGTAAGAGTACTAAAAAGCTCATTCTGATACAAAATAGACTTTTTCTTAACGAAATAGACTCCGTTATTTTTTTTTAAACATCACACTGATCTTTAGATCGGCGAAAGGGGGTTTTCATCGCAATGCAGGAATATTAATTGATGACGCATTTGTAGAATTTGAAGGACAAGTATACCATCGGGAAAAAGGGATACCCATTGGGATTAATTTTGAGCCACTTTAAGCCGATTTGGTACTTTATCCGTATTAGGCAAGGTTAAACAAAGATGTATTTCAGAAAAAAAAACAAAATCAACCAAACAAGTCTTTTAATTTCAGTTTCCTTTATAAGGATGATGATTCCTCAATTGATGGCAAACCTTCCTCTTACTTCTTGTTGTCCACCAAATTTAAGACATCTTTATGATTATGGTCTTTCAAATGTTTAGATTTCATCTGCACTGATAAGACATAAGTTGTCGAAATGGCCATATGCAGAAAGTAGATTTACAGTAACTTCGGTATTTTGTTATACACCAAAATTAAAGATATCACTGATAAATAGTTATCAGTGTAATACCTAGACTCATGCCTCTATATTGATAAATCTGGACGTCTGAAAACAAAACTCGACAAGCGTGATGATATCGACTTTAAGGGCACTTATATTGTCAAATCACCGGAATAATGCGTCTATTTTTTCAAACTCATTCGCTATTGTTGTACATATAGTTT
Source organism: Modiolus philippinarum (assembly GCA_002080025.1). Lineage (NCBI taxonomy): Eukaryota > Metazoa > Mollusca > Bivalvia > Mytilida > Modiolidae > Modiolus > Modiolus philippinarum. Next base: position 24,895 of record MJUU01046747.1, on the reverse strand, counting down.
TTACAGCGACTTATCAACATAGCAACATTACCGCCTCAAAAACTTATTAACCCGAGCTATGTACAATGACTGTTGCAATCTTGACAGTCATATGCAGAACCTAAATTAACAGTAACTTCGGTATTGTGTTATTTGTTACCACTGGGCCGATGCCTCTGCTGGTGGAGTGTTAGTCCCCGAGGGTATTCACCAACCCAGTAGTCAGTACTTCGGTGCTGACCCGAAAACCGATTTTATCATAAAACTTGCAATATATATATAAATTTTACAAAATTGTGTTTAAAACTAAGGAGTATCTCCCTCATGCATAGCTCTGTCCTAAGCTGAATTTTGGCTTTTCTATTTAGATCCTTTTGGTTATTTGTTCTCAATCAGCTTTAAATAATATCGTTGTATGGACTTCCAAATGTTTTGATTTTATCTGCACTGAAGAGACAAACGTTGTCGAAATGCGCATAAACAGACCCTAAATTAACAGTAATTTCGGTATTGCGTTATTCGTCACCATGATTTGACACATTGTTACAATGTTTCTATTTCACAACTGAGAAAATGCATCTCTAAGGAGATCCACAGTTTATTATCGAACTAGCAAACTATCACATTACTAGACCATAATAATATCAGAACATTAATTACCAGTGCAGTGTCTTCCATCTCCCATAAAACCACTTTTACATGTGCACTTAAACGATCCAGGTGTGTTTATACAAATTGCCTTATCTGAACAGTCACTAGTTGCATCTATACATTCATTAATATCTACAAAAAAGACAAAACGATGAAATTAGAACACTTGTTGTCATAAGAAATATCACTGCTGTCTATAGCTATATTCTTGAAACTTAAGTGTAATTTTGATAATTTAATTTAAGTATCCAAATCTCCCGAATTTATTTTCCAAGTTGTCTTAAAATCAATGCGTTGAGTGCCCAATGGTGATTTATCTGTTCTATGTTTTTTTGTTCCTTTGTCGGGCAACGGATGACAGTGTTTGCAAGTATTCTTTGCCAAAAATGTTAATGTGAACTGACCATCCCGCATTCCGAAAGCATGATAATATTACATGAATGCAGCTCTGTTTGACTTAAAGAGAATGATTTCCGCTCAAGCTGACCATACGAGCCATCTAGAATCTGCGATGGGGTATGATACATCGGCAAGAAAATTCCGAAGCAAGAACGAGGAAAGGGGGAATTCTAAAATCATATATCCAAAATCACGGCAATTCACAACCAACACCAATTGAGACAGTTTAATAAAGACAAAAGAAATCAACAAAAATGAAAAAGAACGCCACAAATCTAAACCACTAGTAGTGTGAACCCCTTTAAAAACTGAGGTATCATCAGGTGTGGAAGGCTAAGCATTATCTGCTCCACGCGTGGCACCCGTCACACTGCCAGTGAAAATTTCGGTTTTGTCACAGTCGATGTTAGTCAGTCCGTTAACAAACTCTGGATCTATCCATGGTATCTGTTCTAATTTGTGAAATAGAAACATTTTAATGGTCTGTCAAATCGTTGTGACGACCGTAAAACTTCTATAGTTACAATTGCAACAGAACATACCCTTGATGAATAAGTGTTTGAGACAGTAATTTCGATCTGTTGACAAAATCGCTGTACAAACTACCGGTACGGCAAAAGCGAATGAGTTGTGAAATATACACGCCATATGCCGGAGATGTGGGAATATTACTGCTCAAAATCGGGGAGTTCAGTATTCGAAAGCCGAAATCATCACGCTTGTCGTAAAGTATGAGTGTTTACTCTTGTAGGCGTGTTTTTGATTTTAAAAGAAGAAAATGAATCAAAACCGTTCCCGTAGTTCACCATTACCATAGTGCTTATGAAAAACAAACACGTTAACGCAAATTTTAATTACCAGTGCAGTTTCTTCCATCTCCAATATAACCAGGTTTACATGTGCATTCAAACGATCCAGGCGTGTTGACACAAACTGCCTTATCAGAACAGTTATTAGTTGCATCTATACATTCATTTATATCTACAAAAAAATGCAGACATAACGATGAAATTAGAACACTTTTCATAATTAAAAAACAATGCTGTTAATATCCTTGAAACTTATAAGTATAATTCTGACAATCTAATTTAAAGTATTCAAATTGCCCAAATTTATTTTCCAAGTTGTCTTAAAATCAATGCATTGAGTGCTCAATAGTTGTTTATCTGTTCTATGTTTTTTCCTTTGTCGGGCGATGGATGACAGTGTTTGCAAGAGTTCTTTGCCCAAAGTTTTAATGTCAACTGACCATCCAGCATTCCGAAAGCATGATAAAAAAATACATGAATGTAGCTTTGTACTTAGAGAGAGTGATTTCCGCTCAAGCTGATCATACGAGCCATCTTGAATCTGCGATGAGGTATGATACATCGGCAAACGAATACCGAAGCCAGAGCGAGGAAAGGGGGATTCTAAAATCACAAATTCAAAATCACGGCAATTCACAGCCAACACGAATTGAGACAGTATGACAATGACAAAACAAATGAAGAAAAATGGAAAAGAATGCCACCAAACTAAAGCACTGGTAGTTTGAACCCCTATAAAAACTCAGGTATCATCAGGTGCTCTGGAAGGGTAAGCATAAAATGCTCCACTCGTTGCATCCGTCACACTGCCAGTGAATCAGAGTCGATGTAGTCAGTACGGTGACAAACTCTGGATCTACCCATGATATCTCTTCTCATTTGTAATATAGAAACATTGTAACGGTCTGTCAAATCGTGCTGACGACCGTAAAACTTCTCTAGTGACAATTACAACAGTGACTGAACATACCCTTAATGTATAAGTTTTTGAGACAGTAACTTCGATCTGTTGACAAAATCGCTGTACAAACTACAGGCAAGGCAATGGCTAATGAGTTACGAAATGTACACGCCATATGCCGGAGATGTGGGGATATTACTGCTCAAACACAGGTAGTTCACTATTGGAAAGTCGAAATCATCATGCTTGTCGTAAAGTAGGAGTGTTTACTCTTGAAGGCCTATTTGTGATTTAAAAGAAGAAAAATAAATTAAAACCGTTCCCGTAGTTTAACATTACCATAGTGCTTACGAAAAACAAACACGTTTACGCCAATTTTAATCAACAGTACAGCTTCTTCCATTTTCAATGTAACCACGTTTGCATGTAAACGGATTTATCTTAAATTTTCTAATATTGTAAAAGTTAAATTTACACTTCTTCTATTATGTTTTTAATTTTTTTTTACACATATATTTTACTTGTATAAAGCCATATGGTTTTATATTGATATTTTTACTTATTATAATTGTTCAATATACTTAACAGTTCTCGCCATGATATAGCTGAAATATTGCTGAAATTGGCGTAAAAATCAATCAGTTCCTTGTAATAAAAAATGCATATATTTCAAGTTTTATTAAAAAATTCGCTAAAATAAAGAAGTTATTAAAGAAATTTCTATAATAATTTTCGACTGTGATTGTAGGTTTTGACGTCAAAACCTACTACTGAATCATGGGAAATATCTTTGAAAGTCTGCATCGATACAGATCAGTTTACGTAATTTTAATCGCACTGATGATTTTTGATGTGGCCAATAATCAAAAAATAAAAAGAATGTAAATAAACCAAAAAGGAATTTGAATAATGAAATACTTTTGTCCTTCAGAATTTATACGATTGAAATGATTTAATTGAAAGCGCAAATCCTAATTTGGTATATTAAAGGATTTTGATATACTTAGCTATTTATTGTTTTCTCTTTTTTTTTAAACTGACACGTTATTCTTTAATATTAATCGTTCAATAATTAATTTTTGACATTGACAAGCGGCAAGCAATCTTTGATGTCCATGATCTCTCCCGCCGTGCGCGGTCCCGGCTTATGAATAGGCCTGCAGCATCCTCTGAGCTTGGAGTATGAGTCTTCCTAACAGAGGACCCAGAGGGAACCCCGGGATAAAGAAATAGGACCTAGCATCTCCGGCTTGCGGGGTGTGACCCCTCCTAAACGGAGGCTGACCCCGAGGGTCCCGGGATATAGAAATAGGACCCATTCCGTGGTTGTGCGGGATTAATAAATACACAACCCATCTTTCGGATGGGATGTAAACTCAGGTCCACGTGTTGGAAGAAATGCCACGCTTCCTGCACGTTAAAGAACCCTTGTAGCAAGCTCTTTTTGGGGTGGTCCGTAGGTGATCGGCTACAAGGCTAAATTCCCCGCCCTTGACGATTTCACCCTACTTTTCCAGTGGCAGTCAGAATTCCCGTCCCATGGCCCTTTCCATACCCCAAAATGATTATTTATTAACAAACTTGTTCTCGTCTTGATATAGCTGAAATATTGCTGAGTAGACGTTAAACAATATTCAATCAATCAATCAATCCATGATCTCTCGGGACACAGGTGACACCTATTTTAACACCTGTGTCCCCTCAGGTGTTGCGTAATAATTTCTAAGCCAATTTCAGTTTGAATTTGCAAATCTTTACATGATTACCTGTAAAATGATTGACGGAGATTATATTAATAGAAACAATATACTGAGGCTATAACTGCATGTTTGTAGACAATATGGGATGTGATTTGAAAACATACTTTATGAAAATCGATCTTTTGTTGTTTTTTTTTTTCAAAATATCAAAAAATGTGTCACTTCATAAGAAATAAGAAAAATATTGAAAAGAAGAGGGTTAATAATTGGCAATGATGAGTCGAGATATTCTAATTAAAAAAACAAGTAGAACTGTATAAAGTTCGCCCAACGTGTTATAAATGGGGAAATCTAATAAATGTTATAGTGTTTTTTTTTTTATAAATAGAAATCAAATTAAAAATTTATTGCGTTACTATTCAAATTGAAAAAAATGCAAGTATATATATAGACATCATTCACAATGTCGCATAATCTTGAATATACATGGTTTTATACGATTGGTGGCCCGATGAGTCGTATAAAAAAATTGGCAAGAATTTTATTTATTATTTGTTTTAGGCACCTAAACTGCATTTCATTTAAAAAATGCTTTTTATCTTAAATGATTTCTAAGTACTAAATCTGTAATATTGTAAAATTTTATTACTGATCTCAGGAAATTTACATCTTCACATATATCTGTAACTAAGTTTAGTGCACGAGAATAAAGATATTCATATTCATAGTCATTAACAAATTAACAAATATTTGCGAATTCGTGGGTCCACTAGAAATATAGTGTTTGTAAAGTCGCAGAAAGAAAAGAATATGAGAAATCCTTTAAAAATGTAAGGGATACAAGATAGAGAACGTGTTAATGATATAAATCATCAGAATTTATTCGATTGTTTGCAAGTTTTTAGGATGAGAGAGAGGGGGCCAAAGTATAAACCACGCTAATATTTCCTGTCATGGTCATAGGTAAGTACATGTTTGTTAATTGGAGGTAATAAACAGGTTTGTTGTTTTGTTGGACAACAATCTGTCAAAAATTTACCTGTCGGTGTGTTTAATTATCCCGGCCAATATTATTTCAATTATTTGTAGAGCAGTCTGCTCGTCAGAAGATACTAGATTTATTATATCTATGCTCAAAATTTCGCTTTGCACCTTTTTTGATATTTTCAAACAATTTTTTAAAAGAAAATGTTGGTTTTGTACCTAGATGCGATCAAAATATCAAAACAAAACCAGGAAAAGTACATAATACGCTTTTGTCATACAATCATTTAGTTATAAAACCGTCTGCTTCACATTGATAAAGAATGTAGCCTCATGATGGTAACGGTAGGTCACTGTTAATTTAGTTGGTATCTCTAAGAATCATTAGACATATCTTGACAATTTTTATCGAGAAGATGGCAAAATGGCGACCCGCACAACGAAGTCAATCACATCGAAATATCGATCTCATGCACTTATCCTTTGGAATAAAACATTAATAAAGATGTATACTGGTTCATTTATACAAATAAAAAATAATATCAAATTTTAATTTTTTGCGAATTTTTTCCTTTAAAACAGTTCAAAAAGTTGTCATATGGTTGATGGTTGAGCAGTTCTAGAAGTTTTCAAAGGAAATAACGGTTCGTTTGTCATTTCTTTTTACACAAATTAGAGGAAATTTTATTACTGTGGACATAGACATTATATCAGATACAAAAACTTTCTTTTGTCATATGTTTTTAGTCAAATTACGGGAAATATCATAAGTGCTTCAATGTTTTAGTCAAATTAAAGGAAATGGCATAGGTGCTTCCATTGATAAAATATGGTTTACAGATAACGTCTTTTTTTCAAAAATATTTAGTAAAATAACAAGCAGTTTTATTGTTGGAGGTATGGATATTATATCGAGCACAGAAAATGTTACTTTTCTTTTATGTTTTTAGTCTAATTAATTGCAGAAAGTTTCATGATTTTTGACATCAAAACCGAATAGAGAAAATAAATTTTGTCATTTAAGTTTAGTAGAAATTCAAGAAGTTTTATGATTGCAAGAATAAAAATCATATCAAATACAAACATTGTCTCTTGTCAAGTTATTGTTATTCAAAGTACAAGGAGTTAAATGATTGCAGATATCGATATATTGAATACAGATAACGTATATATTTGGTAACACTTTTAAGTCACAAATATAGAACATAAAATGTCCATTTTGTCATGTGATTTGGTCAAATTATAGGAAGATTCAATGTTGCATGCAGCAATTTCATATCAAATATAGGAAATGTCCCTTATGATGCCGTTTCGTTATGTTTTAAGTAAAATTAAATGCAGTTTAATCATTGCAAGCCTCAATTATTTGGAGTACACGAAATTTCCTTTTCCCATGTTTCCATATTTTTTAGCTCAATTACAGAAAGTTTCATAATTGCAAGCATCAATATCTTATCGGATACAGATATTGACCTTTTTTATATATTGTTAGTCATATTACAGGAAATTCAATGATTGCTGCGATCGATTTCAAAATGACCCTTCTGTTATCGATATTTAATTGAATGGAATTAATATCAAGATCATCTTTTCTAGAATCGCTGAATAGATTTAAAAGGGACATACTAGTAGCATGACTGATACTTAAAAGGTGTTGATCAAGATTGCAGACAGTAGGGAAAAATAGATAAATCTTGCACTTTATGACAAAATGTTTCTTTACTTAGAAAATCAGACCCTTTAACATAGAAGTTTATATGACTAAATGTATCGGCTGGCATGGACCAGAGAAGCGTTACAGGCTCTTGAGTGTCTCTTGTTTCATGTTTTTAGTCAATATCATGGGGTCGAGCCATCATAGCGGAACTGTTTCGAGAAACGCCACGCTCCATGCAGTATAAACAACCCTTCTATATTTTTCTAAGGAGAGCAGAGTCATTAGGTCGCGTATAGAAGGCTAAATTTCCTGCCCCTATCTATTTCTCCCCTTTTCTAGTTGCAATCTATACTCTTTTCCCCAGTTTCTCTTCTGCCTTAATTTTTTTCTTCTTTTACTTAATGTTTTTTTTAATTAATTATATTGTCATATTCCGGATATAGCTAAAATATTGCTCACTGGACGTTAAACTCTAACTTATCAATGGATAAGTTAGACAATATATATAATATGAAATATAGAAAACCTCTCTTTTGCCATTCATTTTCAGCCAGAGTGTAAGAAGTTTCATTATTGCAGGCATCGCTTCATATTGAAAATAGAAAAAATGCCCCCTTTGCCATATATTTTCACTCAAATAAAGCTTCGTCTTTTACAAAATTTTGCTCATTTCGTTCTGATTCGACAAAAACATTACCGCCAGCACGGAACTAAGGTTTAACATTGGACCGTATCGGAAAAATTACATTTTCTTTTTTCTCCCCTGAAACCACTGAAGCAAATTCAATCAAACTTACAGGAATTATGTATGGACAGTCATTTACGAATATTGCTCATTTCGTTCCTATATAACAAAAAACACCATGCAGCCAGGGCCTAATATAGATTAACATTTAACCGTATTGGAAATTGATCATTTTCGTCATCTTCTTTGAAATTATTAAACCGAACTGGAATATATATTGAACAATAGCTTAACATCAGACCCTAAGGAACTTATTTTGTCATCAGTAAAGACATGGCTTATATTGGAAGCATTTTGTCAGGTAAACGATTCAGGTTCAGTCCCTGAGCCTCTAGTTTGTCTAATCTGTTTAGTCAAATAAAAAAAGTCTCATAATCGCTTTGATATTGTACTGAATACAGAAAATGTTTTTTTGTCATGTTTTAGTGGATTGAGGAACGTTTTATCATAGCGGTATCGATATCACATTGAAATAGAAAATTTCCCTCTTGTTATATATCTTAAGTTTAAGTACAAAAAGTTCCATTGCCAAGGGCATCTACTAATTTTATCGATAAACGCGGACATTTTTAAAAAAAATTCCTGCAAATAAGTTGACTATTCCCTGCACAACTTTTCTATAAAATTAAATGCAATTCGATTTAATTTTAATATATTTCTTTTTCTCATTTTCATGACTTGGTTTCATAACAAATAGTCCTTTAATTAGATCGGTTGTGAGAAGGCCAAGACAATGTATGAGAAAAAAGAAGGAAAAATATATCAAGATTTAGTTGTTATAGTAAAGCGGAACACATAAGTCTCCCAAACGAATATAAGTGTATACATATTTCTAAAATCAAAGCATAGGTTGCAGCATAAAATATGCTTTTATACGATCGCTAAAATTTTTGCGGTGGTATTATGGCTTGGTGCTGTCGCCGTCGTCGCCGTCGTTATCGTCATTGTCTGTAGACACTTTTGTTTTTGGTCAATAACTTTAGTTCAAGTTAATCAATCTTTATGAAATTTTAACACAATGTTTTTGAGACAAAAGAAAGACTTGGCTGAGTTTTGGTTTTTGTGGTCCCACCCGTTTTAAAAAAGGACCAAAAAGGGTTAAATTTGATGTATTCACATATCTAACTGTAGAATCTTTATCATCTATCGGATTTTGATGGGGTTTCTTTCTGTGTCTTCCTGATGAAATTTCCAATCAGTAGTATGCCAAAGGATTTCACTTTGAATGTACGGTTCACGAGATAAATTGGGCCCAAAAGGGTCGAATTTCAAAAATTTTGATTTTATTTATTTTTAGTCCAATTTTTATGCAGTATTTTTGCAGTGGATTCCTTATGAAACATTTACATATTGCCGCACCATCAAATTTTTTAAAACTTGTTACTTTTCCAAGCTATGAGGGACCCAACGGGGCAAAAATTGCAAAACAACGGCAGTAGAATACCGAAGGAACAAAGCACAAGATTACACAAATCTAAGTCCAGAGACAAGGCAAAAGCAAGAACACCAAAAGACGGATGCGGATTACCTAATTTTTTTATTTTTCATCCGATTTCAATAGGATTTTTTTTATTTATATTCCTTTTGTTGTAAGCTTTCAGTGATATGTCAACAGATTTTGCGTAGCTCTAACCGTTTTCAAGCTATAAGGGATCAAAGGGACCAAAATTTCAATTTTTAGAAATGTGTTAAATCTTAATTTTGCATCAGATTTTGATTGGATTTTTTTCTTTGGATTGCTCTCTATGTAAGCTTTCCTTGGTATGTCAATTTATTTGACGTAGGTCTTACCGTTTCACAGCTATAAAGGGTCAAAGGGGCCAAAACTGCAATTATTAGAAATATGTGAAATCCTTTATTTTCCATTAGATTTTGATGGGAATTTTATTTTTGGATTATTCTAAATTATAAGCGTTCAGTAATATGGCAGTATATTTTGCGTTGTTCTTCGGTTTCCAAGCTATAATGGGCCAAAGGGGCAAAATTGCGAAATGAAATCTATATTTTTCATGGATTTCTCTTGATGTAAGCTTTAAATTAGTAGTCAACAGAATTTCTTTGCTCAACGATATCCTAGTAATAAGGGATTAAAAGGGATAATTTCTTTTTTCACTAGTTTGTATCCAATTAATTTATGTGTCAAGGTCCTTATTGTGTCCAGCAAATTACTGTGTCCACATTCATTTAATTTTCAGTGGTCGTGTCATGCTGCGGTCGGAGCAGCTCGGAGTAGCCCTTTATTTTAAATGTTTTGTATTAATTCCAGGGCAGTCATAGCTAAATGAATTTCTCATTGCTTTAGGACTTTATGTTAAATGTTCAAAAACTTATTTAGAGATTCCTATGGCTTTCATGAAGCTAGTGATAATCGTTTTTCCTCGCCCGAGACGAAAAGTCGCGAAAGAAAGACTTCGAAAGGATATTGTTAACCATGGAAATCTAATGAATATTAATAATTTTAAATTGTGACATGTGTAGCTAACGACCATTGTAGGTATTTATTGTTATCCTGCTTTTGTTACAAGCTTTTGTTAGTTGTAGTCCATAGTATTTGATATGCAGTTACATTAGTATTGGTACAACTTAAATCCCTACTTAGTTTTAGTTCTGACTCCTTAGTCATGCATGAACGATCATTTTAATTTTTTTTTTCGCAAGCATTAGCTACAGTCTGTATCAGTAGTCCTAGCCACTTGATATTTGACATGCAGTTTCGTCTTGTGGAGTACATACCGATTCCATGCCTAGATGTTGGCCCTAGTCACTTAGTCAAGCATGAACGATAACTAGGTCTCTAGAAAGCCACCTGATATTGACATGCAGTTGCGTATTGAGGAGTACATATCAATTCTACATCAAGATGATGGATCTGGTCCCTTATGGAATGCACGAATGATCTTTTTATTCTTTTCAAAAGCAGTTTGTGTAAAGGTTGTACCTGTAGTCTTGGCCCTTTGATATTAAAAATTTTTAATTCTGCTACAGAGTTCTGTGGTATTCCAAACAACTTTTTGAGGCCAAAAAAATACCCTCAATTGACCTCTTGAACAAATTTCTAATGACTGCAAATCTGGGACTTATATTCAAAAGTTTGAGCTCTAAGCCGAATTGACTCTGAGATTTTCTTCGATGCGTTCATTTTGACGACAGTAAATTGAAATAAGGGAATATCAAACCAAATTTAGGCAGGAAAACGTTTTTCTAAGCAAATATTTGGATTCCTGCTAAGTATTGATGGCAACCAAATGCTCCATTATTTAAAAGTTCTTAAGTTTACATCTGTTATAGTTCCCACATCACAAGACTGCTTCTGATTGACTCTATGAGTGCCCATTGGTTATTTATATGTTTTGATTGTCTTCTAATCATAAAAATTTAATTAATCTTTTTTGATGGGCAAATGATGACTTTCCACAGCGACTTTAAGAAAAATTTTCCAGCTTATTAAATGTTTATTGACAATCCTTCATCTATGTGGTAAATAGAGACATGGCTCTGGCGTTCAACATTATCATTTAATTACGCTCAATTTGGTGATAGGATCGGCATGAATTATGATAAATCAACAAACCTCATTAATGTTGGGCCAGTGGTGCCTTCAGCATAAAGAACAACAAAAAAAAACATTGTTCGATTGCATGGCTTCAACATGTGTTTGTAGACGCTATCTCTCATGTGCGTTTACTTCATATCTTTTCGTTGTGTATAAATTTTAATTGATAGATTCACTGCATAATTAGGTTTGTTGGTAGAAAATCACCATGTTTGATTTAGATTTAGAAACGAAGTTTTTTTTCAATCTCATAAAAAATGAAGAAGATACGTATAGAAAAGGGCCAAAGTTTTGAATCATTAGATTTAGAAACCAAGTTGTTTTTTAATCTCTTTAAATGAAGAAGATATGTATAGAAAAGGGCCAAAGTTTTAAATTTGTAGAAGATGTTCATGACATTGACCAAGGTCATTACCGAAGTTTAGTTATACTAGATTTAGATGGACACTTTGACAACTTATTTCATTTCGGTTTAGATAAAATCAGCAGCTTTGAAAACTGGGAATTGAATAGGCATAGAAGCTGCTCAATTGTATAGTTCGATAAATAAAAATATATAAGGTCTAATGTCAAGGTTATGGACATATTTAGATGTCACATATTCATCCTGGTCAAGGCCCCAAATCTCATCGACCTGTCATTGGAGAGAACTTAGGATAAACGGAAACTCGCAATCTTACAAAATGCTAATAACTCTTACACACATTTGAATCGAATTTTTTCGACCCAATGGAACGAAGTCATTAATCGTTTCGATTGAAGGTAATATTCAGTTTTACCTATACACGTCCCATTGTTTTCTTCGAATCCAGAATTACATCTACATGTCGCTGTGTCCTGTTCACACACAATATTTATTCCTTCACATTGGTCGTTTGGACCCGGTACCTGATTTCTGAAAGCAAAAATGAACAAGTTAAAAGGAGAGTTTGTTTATTGAGACTCGGTTATGTTATTTCACTAACTTGCATGATCGAAAATCGTACCAGTATTTGTATATTCGCTGAATAGCTAGAAAGATAAGAAAATAATTCTATCAGTTCTACATTTATTTGTATTATATATAAAAATGGAAAAGAATCTGATTACAAATATCCGTTTCTTGTGATTGAGCTAATGCCATACAATTGTTATAGCTGTAAAAATATAGTCTTAACATTATTTCAAGTTTATTACGTATATTTGTCACATCGAGATAGTTAGATTTTCACATTTTAAAGTTCGAGGTTTACCCGAGAATTTTAAAATGTGAAAATTTGACTATCGAGATGTGAGAAAATATCGTAATAAACCGAAAAACAATGTTACAGATTGTTTCTCTTATTTCTACTCAATTTACTTGAAGTAAAGCGACCTCAGTATTCTTCAGTCTCAAGTATGCCGCCATTTTGTTACTATCATCGTTGCTATGTGTATCATTGCTTCGTTCATTGAAAAAGGTGTTGAATGTAATCATTTTGTAAAAAATGTCATATTATCAATAAACTGAGTTATCTTAGTCATAAGCATGGGAAAAAAAAAACACGAACAAAATCAAAACAAAAACAAAAAACATTTCGCTAGACAATGATGCAGATTTTAATTTCATCAACATCCGATTGCACTATTTCTAGAAACTGACATGAGACATTTACATAGTTAACCAATTGCCAACTGAGATCAAATTTCCAAACATGTTGATTATTATTCCGATAACCAATTTGTAAGGTGGTGTTTAAATTTGCTAGAAATTAGAAAGCTTCTTTTAATATAAGGAAACATAATTTAAATTTCAATATCGAAAGGGACTTATTGAGATGCTAATTGAATTATCTTCCTTTTGATTATATATAACTACTTGGTACTGGTAGATTACAGACAAATGTTGTTTTTTTTATGCATTATAATAAAGTAAGGGTATTTAAGGGTATTTATAGAGATAGTATGAGCTTCAGTTTTCAGAAGCATTCTATATCCTTGGGTTTTATCTATTCAAACAAATTTGAATATTTTGGTACATGGATCTTTTTTTCTTGGTCACAGGTCACATTAATATGCATATAACAGGCAATGTACAAATTGTTGTTAATTTCAAATTATATTTTCATATAATTTAAGGTATACAAGGAGCTAATGTAAAATGAAGGAAAACTCTAGAGTCGAAATTTTGACGTCTTATATATAAAAAACATCTTGCATGGATTTTCATTTTTTTTTCTTGCGTATCTTGTCCTATTAGCAAAGCTCTTCAAAATATTAGGCAAGAGTTAACATTCTTCTAATGAAAATTTTCTGACACTCTTACTCCCTTAAATATGAAACAACGGCAGTAGCATACCGAAGGAAAAAATGAGTGAAATTTACGAAAATCGAAGTCCAAAGACACGGCCAAAAAGAGGACACAGAACACAGAAAACAATGACGTTAGACACAAAAAAAACAATGACGTTAGACACAAAAAAAACAATGACGTTAGACACAAAAAAAAAACAATGACGTTAGACAGATACAAAGCACAGAAACAGAATTACAACATTCAAAACAAATGCACTCACAGTGTGAACTCCAGTGAAACTGAAGGGAGGGAAGGGTTGAGCAAATTGAAAATTTCGTGTCATATAAATGACAGCAATGTAAACAGAAGAAATACCTTTGCTAGGTTGTTGCACAACGTTTGGATAATGGCTTTCCATATTATTTGATTTTAATGCTGCTGATGAGAGGTTACTCCTTGAAACACGTGTACAGCATAAGGAAATTTTCTGCTTTTAATGCAACTTCGGTATTTTTTTTGTATTTTGAACAATTGGCCCGATGCCACTGCTGGTGGACCATAGGTCCCCGAGGGTATTCACCAGGGAAAAATCAGACTTTTCTGAGATGTAAATTTTACCTTCCTTGTTACAGAGATTTACAATTTTTATCACAATTCTAACCACTTAAAAATACTAAGGCTTCATTCCGTGTATGGCACTCGGTAGATGTCCTTGGTACTGGATATGGCTTCCTATTTCAATATTTTTGGTAATGAGTACTTCTTATTGGACAACGTTTGGATTATGGCTTTCCATATTTTTTATTTTAATGCTCCTGATGAGAGGTTACTCCTTGAAACAAGTGTACAGCAGAACAAAATTTCCTGCATTTAAACAACTTTGGTATTTTTTGTATTTTTAACTTTTGGACCGATGCCACTGCTGGTGGACAAGAGATCCCCAAGGGTATTCACCAGCCCTATTGTCAAACTTGTCTGACATGAAAATTTCACCTTGCTTGTTACAGAAATTTACTGGTTTTAACAAAATTCTAACCACTTAAAAATACTAAAGCTTCATTCCGTGTATGGCACTCGGTAGATGTCCTTGGTACTGGATTTGGCTTCCTATTTCGATATTTTTGGTAATGGGTTCTTCTTATTGGACAACGTTTGGATTATGGCTTTCCATATAATTTGATTTTAATGCTGCTAATGAAAGGTTACTTCTTGAAACACGTGTACAGCACACCGAAAGTTCATGCTTTTCATGCAACTTCGGTATTTTTGTATTTTAAACTAAGAACTATCATCTTCCGCATGCTCTGTCCTTAGCTGATTTTGGCTTTACATTTAGATCATATCGTTTATTTGCTCTCTATCAGTTTTAAATATCCATGAGTTTATAGTCTTCCAAACGTTTTTAGATTTAATCTGCACTGAAGAGACATAAGTTGTCGAAATGCGGATATGCAGAAATTAAATTCACAGTAACTTCGGTATTTAGTTATTTACTACCCCTGCCCTAATATTCAGCTCGTCATTTACTTCCAAATGATAACAGACAGTTGGAAACGAAATTTGTTGAATAGAGTGACTGTTTGTTCTTAAATATCTCGAAAATGGATTGTCTTGGATTTATAGCAATGTCAAATGCAAAATGTGTTCCTATTTTAATGTTTTGTGGTAAAATTGGGTCATGAATCATCACTGCGAGCAACAAAAACATTTCAAAAACAGAATATGTCTCCTTTGTAATAGTTTGTAGTTTAACAACAGCAATTATCACTAATGAATGAAGAAAAGATAATAGGAAAAACTTCAAATAGTTGAACATTACAATCACATGCCACAATCCACCAGTGAAATGCACAAGAAAAATAATAAAATGACAAAAGACAAACATGGACAACGATAGGAACTCGGGAATAGGCGGATTTGGGACATAAGTTGTCGAAATGCGCATATGCGGAAATTAAATTTACAGTACCTTCGGTATTTTCTTATTTGGTGCCGTCAGGAACAACAGCTAGCGGTTGTGTTAAAAATACCAAAAATACCGAAATGGCATAAAAACAGTAAATTTCGTTATGCTGTACACGTGTTTCAAGGAGTAATCTCTCACCAGCAGCGTTAAAAAAAGTATTAAAAAAGGAAGTACATCTTTATAAAATATCGAAATAGGAAGCCAAATCCAGTACCAAGGACATCTACCAAGTGCCATACACGGAATGATCAATAAATTTCTATAACACGCAAGGTAAAATTTTCATATTTGGCTGGTGACTACCCTCGTGGACCTCTTGTCCACCAGCAGTGGTATCGACCCAATGGTTCAAAATACAAAAACTACAGGTTAAACCGGTTTATGGGTACCAAACATGCATCCATCGATGTAATAAAGTATATTTCCTTTTCTTATATCTCTGTGGTCAAACGACAACCGACAACGAATTTCAGTTTTGCGGTTATCGATATTATAACTTATATACAAAATTTCAGCTTTCGTATATATTTTTATCAAAAATAGCAAATTACACTAAGTCTATTGTTTGCATATAACTAACATAAAATACAGATATGCCGCTTTTTTTTTATTTGTCGTTAATTGCAGTGAATTTTAGTATTGAGGGAATGGCTGTCCTAAACTTTCAAAAATAATTAACGTGCCTTTACTCAAGTTTCAAGATTTAATTGGGGAATGTGTCAGTATTTCATTCATACTAGGCAAAATATGAGCAGATAATCAATTTGGATTATCTACCTTACGCTGTTATCTCCCTTTAGCGGTTCTACTTCCGGATTAGCGGCTCCTTTTGATCTGCTTGTAAACATGTTGATAATTCATTGTTTGTCAACAAAGTCGTTTAAAACAGTGTGTAGGGGCTATTTTAGGAACAAAATGACGGTCGTTAGTCGCGTAACTCGAGTGGTCGCTGAATACAGTTAAAATATATAGCAAATATCATTGGGAGGACTTCAAATTGTCGGATAAGACAGGAAGTCGTTTAATACAGTGGGTCGTTAAGGCAGGTCCAAATTGATTATCTGCTCATATTTTGCCTTCTCAGCTTGCAGTCAATTAAAGTATGTTGTTTTAACAATGTTAATTAACATGAACTAAGGTTACCTGTCAATCAATTAGTTGAATAAACAAAGGAATCTTTTATAATGTAATAGGAATAATTAAATAAAATAATCAATTAGTGGAATGGAGAAAGAAATCTATTATAATTAATAGGTGTCATATGAAATAAAAAAAATGTTTTTACTTTAAATAAAAAAAAATCATATAAAGTTAACAAACATCTGATCTAGAAGTAACATGGTATTTTATATATTTGCAAACACATAGCTGGAAAAATAGTATGAAAAACAAATTGGCTCTGCAATTTTTTTTCTTTATATTAACTAAAAATGTTTCCTTTCTTGAAATAAAAAAAATATACTTAAGTGCAAATTGTGATTGCTTTTTTTTATTCATTTAAAAGTACTGATTCTGTTAATAACAAAAATATGAAAAATTATGTTTGGTTACTGATTTAATAAATCCCCTTTATATCAAAATACATATTATAGGAAAAACATAATACAGCTATGATATGGACACTATTTCGCCAACAATGCCAACAGACAAATTAGTGTTGATCAGAATCTCAACCCTGTATTAAGTGACCACCTGTCTTATGTGACTTTCTTTTGTGGTTCCCTTGGAAAGTCACATAAGACAGGTTTGACTGTAATTATATTGAATGCATAAAATATCCCATTTGTTTGACAGCATTATTACAGAAAATGTCGGTAGTGCGGGTATCGATTTCACATCATTTCAAAAAATGTATTTGTGTTTTAATTACAACAGGTATATCAGGGATCTACAGAAAATATCATATTTTTAATGTAATTTGTAAAATTATTGCAATGGTCAGTATTTCGATATCGATAATGTTTGTTTACAGGACGTTCCAACATCGCAGGTATTTATATTTTTTCTAATAAAGATAATATGTCTTCAATATGTTTTTAGTTAAATTTCAGCAAGTATGACCATTTCAGGCATAAAATATATATATCATTTACAAATGTCATTATAAGTTTGCTATTGTTGACAAATTAACAAGAGAAGTTCAGTTATTTATCCGGCGATGTTTATGTTCTTATACAGATGTGCTTTCTTTTTAATGCTTAAATAAAATTCTTTCAACATGGATGCTCTTTCACTACAAAAGTGCTCCTTTTGTGAAATATTTTTCTGCAAAACTGAGTTTTTTTTTACTTCTGTGTGAATCAAACTACGTCCCCTTTACAATACTCACCAATCGTATTATTGGAATTTTTTTCGTAAATTAACTTGACTGTGTCGATCTCGCTGACATAAGACGCGCATTTCATACAGCTGATTCTCTTAAAGAATTGTTTGCAAACGTTGATGGTGACAAAATTATTCAATCTTTAAAAGCTGTTAATTTGCATTGTAAAATAAGTATATATTATTTTAAAATTTCATTAAATCTCATCTATTAATAATAAAATCTCTATCATTTGATTTCATCTTTAAGAAAACGTTTTTTTATAAGTCAATAGCAATACGTTTTAAATTACTGCTTTATCTACATATTAATCATACTATTGATCGTTCACGCCAGTATATAGCTTAATATTAGTAAAGATGGCGTTAAGCTGCAATCAATCAATCAAACAATAAATGTTTTCGTACAGAGCAAAAACATTACATAAAATTGGTAAACCAATGACTTCTTTTGAACTGCCGCCGTGCGCGGTCCCGGCTTATGAATAGGCCCGCAGCATCCTCTGAGCTTGGAGTATGAGTCTTCCTAACAGAGGACCCCGAGGGAACCCCGGGATATAGAAATAGGACCTAGTATCTCCGGCTTGCGGGGTGTGACCCCTCCTAAACGGAGACTGACCCCGAGGGTCCCGGGATATAGAAATAGGACCCATTCCGTGGTTGTGCGGGATTAATAAATACACAACCCATCTTTCGGAGGGGATGTAAACTCAGGTCCACGTGTTGGAAGAAATGCCACGCTTCCTGCACGTTAAAGAACCCTTGTAGCAAGCTCTTTTTGGGTGGTCCGTAGGTGATCGGCTACAAGGCTAAATTCCCCGCCCTTGACGATTTCACCCTATTTTTCAAGTGGCAGTCAGAATTTCCCGTCCCATGACCCTTTCCATACCCCAAAGTGATTATTTATTAACAAACTTGTTCTCGTCTTGATATAGCTGAAATATTGCTCAGTAGACGTTAAACAATAGTCAATCAATCAATCAATCAATCTTTTGAACTGCCTATACAAAGTTAGCACCTTTACTTTCGGCTATTTTTCCAGTGGTTTACACCTGATTTGTCTTTTTGTCTATGGACTTCGGCAATTGGCAACTCTGTTAATACCCCCATTTCAGTTTTTAAGGGACAAGCGAAAACTAACGATTTAATGTATTATTAAATTGAATCTGTAGAAGTTTGAAGTAATTTACTCTCGGCCAAAATCACTTGTTTAGACTAGTCTACACGTGTCCAGTACTTCATAACTGCGAGAACGTTACACGTCCGTTTCTTTACAATTACCCCAAAAGTCTAGACAGTGCACTTCAAAGCTTTCGGAAGTTGAACTTCCAACTTCCTACTGTCATATACGATCGGTTTAAACCAACCTTGAATTTAATTTTTTTACTCTTGACTTTTATTGAACAAATCACGACTTTCAAAGTTTATATTGTGTCACATATAATTTCTTTTCAAATTTCGTTTCAGAAAAAATGTATAAGATTTTTTAACACGGACAAATTTAAGATTCCTTGATCACTTTTCTCCATGTAATTTATACACTGTCCAAATGAGTACTTTTTGTTCAATTAATTTAGAAAATCTTGTAACCATAAAGTATGACTCCTCAAGAGTCCATCTGACAAGTTCAATGTTATATCTCAAAGTTATTTCTGTTTACGGTTAATGAGGCTTCAGTGTCGGCTTGGTTGGCTTCCTTGCACTTGTGATTTGCTAGTTTTCTTCCTTTTTCGAGATTAATGTGTGATTTCATATAAAAACAATTAAGAACCTTAATTTTTCTTTATATTTGTTCGAAATGATCACTTATGGTTTGAATGCAAATGAAGACTGTATATTCTTCTTGAAAATATTTTTTTCGTTTCGATGTTACAGTCTATCGGCAAAAAATTGGTATTCCTATTGATACCAAGTATGCAACTCTTAAAGAAGATTTATTTCTTTACTGCTACGAGTCACAATTCATGGGAAAAATTCAAAAAGACCCTTTTTAACAGCATTAAGTGGATATTTTTAACAATACATAGATACTTGGACGATATTTTGGCTTTAGATAATCCTGAATTTTCTAAATTTACAGATGAAATTTATCCTGCCGAACTTACTTTAAATAAATCCAATAGCAGCAGTGATCATACTCCTTTTCTTGATCTTGATATATCAATAAATCAAGGAAAGTTAAACACTAAACTTTATGATAAAAGGGATAATTTCTCCTTCCATATAGTCAATTTTCCCCATCTCGACGGCGATGTTCCGTTAGCATTTCAAATTTCACAATTTGTTCGATATGCACGAGTATGTAGTGATTTTCCGACTTCAACGACCGAAATCTTTGTCTCGCTGAAAAACTTCTGCATCAAGGGTTAAGAAATCATAAATTGATAAAAACATTTTCTAAATTTTATATAGATACATTGACTTATTAAGAAAATTTGGTTCTACGTGCAGGGCTCTTATACAACAGGGCCTTTCACAGCCAAACTTCAATAGAAATATCATTTACAAGGCGCATAAATTCAAAAATTGTCATTAATCCAAACTTATTAATCCGCTGAACAAACTTATTCATAAAGGATATAAATCCAGCATTGTTGCTAAATTTTTACTTCTGGTTTTTGTTGGCAAAAATATTGCTCAACTTCTCAATGCTTTATACCATAACTAAATTTAAACAATTTTTCATATTTACAGTATTTGGCATCGCACAATATTATGTTCTTCTTTCATAATTGATGATGATGTGATACGAAATCTATTTAGAAGTATTTCAATTGAAGTTTCAAATGTAAGAAGGCTTGATATCATAGTAAATGGAAATTATATCCTTAGCTAGCTGTTAGTAACTACGATCATTTATTGTCCGGGCAGTACCCGTGTGTCTTGTCTTCCTGTTTTATGTACTTTATTGTAATGGTACTCGTCTTGATAAGTTGGACTTTTTTCTAGACTGATTTTTACTGAGTCCTTTTGTGTATTTATTTTTTAGCCTTCACCATACATAGGGGAGGGTTTGCATCCATGAAAACGAGTTTAACCCCACCGCAATTTTTGAGCCTGTCCCAAGTCAGGAATATAATGGTCATTGGCTTGTCCTTGTCTTCTTATAAAATTTCAGTTTCTTGATATTCGGGTTACTAGATGTGGTTTGTTGCCATTGATTTCTTCACTCTTTTTAGCCCCCCCTTTTTTGTTGGGGGGGGGGGGGCATAATTGCTAATGCCGGTACCAGGTCCGGCTGTCCCGAGTTCCTATCGTTGTTTACGTATGTCTTTTGTCTTGTTCGTGTTCTTCGTGTGTAGTTCCATGGCATATTGTGGCATGTCAATATAATTTTCAGCCATTGTAGGTGTTTCCTGTTATCCATTTTATACCCCCCGTTTTGTGGGAGGTACATAGTGTTCATGGTGTCCGTCCGTCCGTCCATAGGTCCGTCCGTCTTCACTATGAACAGAAAAAAGTACTGTTCATACCAGTGACAGTAATTTTCTAACTGTCATTAACTGGAAACGTCCTATAAACAACTGTGAAGACTAGAAAAGTACTGTTATTGATTGGGACAGTCCTTAACAGTAGTTTATAGACATACCCATGACTGCGACAAACTGTAAGACACTGTAACAGTAAATGACAGTCAGTAACAGTATTTACCTGTATTGTAAATAACTGTCTCCGCCTGTGACAGTACTTTTTAACCGTTTAAGACTGTCATGATTGTGATGAACTGTCCCTGATTTTGACAGTACTTATTTGGCCTATTATGGACTGTCATGTACTGTTACAGGTAATGACAGACGTTTATAGAATTTACATGTACTGACATGCACTGTCCTAAACTGTCACAGTCGATTTTAGGCCATTGCAATTGTGTGGTTAATTTTACTGTCTTGTCACAGGTAGAACATGTGTAGAAGTTGTCATTAAAGTGGATACCAATATACTTTTATTCGTAGGATATGGCAAAATTATAATTTTCTGTAATGTACTGATTTAATAGAACAAAACAGTTTTCATGGGTAAACTATTTTCCCGTGCCGTAGGAAAAATAAATAATTAAAACGTTTACATGACACAGAAAGCTAGAAATTGTTTAAATATGAAAAATCAAATTGAGATTCAAGTGAAAATACGATCTAAAACAAGAATTCTCTGCTTTTCAATCTGATAAAAAATACATTAAGCGATGTTTCAATATTAGCATCCATGAAAATGTGAAATTTCACAATTTGTTACGGACTCGTCCATATGTTTAAAGCTATTTTTTATTGCCAGAAGGCAATATCCAAATCACTTATCAGTTTACACTTTCTATTACACCAAGTTTGGCGTCCCATATAGCATAACTATTGATTTTAAGACAAATTATTGTATTAATTTATAGATTATTCATCTAATTTTTTCATCATCTCAAATTTAAAACAAAAATCCCAGGCACTGTGTTGTGTGCCACAGTAGACAGGGCGTACACACCCTCTTTAAATACTGTAAAAAAAGTTTTTAATTTTCCAATAACGAGGGTCCTCATGGGGGGTCCTAGGAATCAAATAATCATTAAATTTTTGCCTTGGTAATCAAATAATCATTAAATTTTTACCTTGGTAATCAATAAATTTTTGGCTTAGTAATCAAAAAATATTAAAACGCAAGATAATAATGAAATAATCTTTAAATAAATGCCCTCTTAATCAAATAATCATGTAATAAAGAAACCCATGACGGGCCTCAATATCTTAACAATTGTACACGAAAATGAAATATATATTAGAATTTTTTAATTTAAAAATTATGTTACTTTTATACAATTTTCGAGATTAATAGTAACGGTTTCTGAAATCCATATTTTTATAATTTTACCAATTAATTGAAAATAAAAAGTTAAACAAGGTAGTTTACTCGGAATACAAGTAAAAAACTGAATAAACTTTGTAACTTGTAAATAAGCATTTTTTTCGTGCTGAAGTTTAAGGCTATTTTTTTATTTTATTTTATGCGCCAACAATATTGTGTGTATAACAGCAGCGATTATGTAAACTTTAAATGTGAAAGCTTGACCCTTTGTAGTACAAAAATCAATATATGAATGGTCATAATTTAAATTGTGCATGTCACGAGTAACGACTGACTTTGGTATAAAATTCAAAAAGTTGCATTATGCATGGATTTACAATTTTTCATTTTACAAAATCGATTCAGTAAAGTTTAGATCGTGTTACATACTGATAACCCAAGAGACAGAGCGAGCCTGGAGAGCAAGTAAGTATGTTTTCAACTTTCACATGTCACCCACTTGTGCATTTACAACAAGGGAACATTCATCCGTTCCAGGTAAAAGTCTATAGATTTA
>MJUU01046746.1:31063-41366 GCA_002080025.1 Modiolus philippinarum | reverse complement strand
TCACGTTTTTTTTTCTCCAACACTTAAGACTCTGCTTTAAGCACTCCAGAAGTATATAACAAAAAAAATGTGTAGGTTTTGCTCACGTTTTTTTTTCTCCAACACTTAAGACTCTGCTTTAAGCACTCCAGAAGTATATAACAAAAAAACTGTGTAGGTTTTGCTCACGTTTTTTTTTTCTCCAACACTTAAGACTCTGCTTTAAGCACTCCAGAAGTATATAACAAAAAAACTGTGTAGGTTTTGCTCACGTTTTTTTTTCTCCAACACTTAAGACTCTGCTTTAAGCACTCCAGAAGTATATAACAAAAAAAATGTGTAGGTTTTGCTCACATTTTTTTCTCCAACACTTGAGACTCTGTTTTAAGCACTCCCATCACAGCACTACAAGAAAATAAAAAAAAATCTTTAGGTTGTAAAAATGACAACGATTCCTAGATATTTCCCGGAAAAGTCTAATACGAACAATTTTAAAACAATACGAGGAGTAAAAAATATGCCAAGTGATTTTTTCTGTTTACTCATTGTTGGACCGAGTGGATCTGGTAAAACAAATTTGCTAATGCACCTTTTATTTAAACCCTTATTGTATTACGATAAAATTATTACTATTCTTTACGCAAAAAATTTGGAGCAGCATTACTACAAGGAACTAATTCGAAGATTCGAGAAAATAGCAGAAAAACTAGGAGTGGACATAGAAGACTTGGTGCAACTATCTAATGATAAAGTTGAAGACATCGACGAACTATCAGATTTGGATAACAAACAAAAAATCGTAATTTTTGACGACTATATTTGTTCACAACAAGACCAATCTTCTATTGTGAAATACTTTATAGGTGGAAGGCACAAGAAAATGAGTGTAATTTATTTGAGCCAGTCCTATTTTCGGATACCCAAAAACTGTCGTCTGAATTGTAATTTCTACGTAGTGTATAATTTTCCGAGTAAAAAGGAGAGAGAACTTGTATCTTCAGAACTTCAGGTCTCAAAAAATACGCTAATTGAAATAACCAAAAATAAATATTCTTTTCTGTATCTTAACTTGCCAGACAAAAAATATTTCATTGTTTTGATCAGGAAATACAAAATACATTTTCTTAACTTATTAAAATCTATTTTACAAATTACTTTAACTCTCCTTTTTGTACCCCTAATAGGTAATCGATACGCCGCAGTGAGACTAGATAATGCCTTTTCTGCTTCAACTTTCGTTTACATTGAGTGGGGTACAAGATACAGAAGTAGGAATTATAATTCTGTCCAATGATGAATACGCTAATTGAAATAACCAAAAAGAAATATTCTTTTCTGTATCTTAACTTGCCAGACAAAAAAATATTTCATTGTTTTGATCAGGAAATACAAAAAACGTTTTCATAACTTATTAAAATCTATTTTACAAATTACTTTTAATCTCCTTTTTGTACCCCTAAAAGGTAATCGATACGCCGCAGTGAAATTTCGCAATGCAACAAAAAACAATGCAATGTCATTTGTTGCCAAGTTATCAAGTAAATTTCCGTTTCATAACTACAGCGTTCATCGTTAGCTAAACAACGAGGTAAGTTATATCTCATATATTTTTTGTATTTGTGTTTACCATTAAGCGGTATAATTTGTTTTTAATATAATGAATAGTCAATTCCATGAACTAAATTTTTACGGTGTTATTTCAGGTTTGTCCCAATGAACAAAACAGAATTTGCTGAGATGAAAACAGCACTTGGTCAAATGGACCCCACGTTCACACGATTTCGAACAAGCCGAAATTACCAGAGGAAAAAATAATAATGGATAGTTACAATACGAACAGTGATATTATAAATCAGGATATAAAAACAGCAACCGGGAAGAATATTCTAGACTAATCACGCCACACTTTATTATAACGCCAAGGAAGGATATGTGCGCAGGTTATTCAGACCACGCTGGACTAAACTTTTCTCGGAGTTAACTTGTGGAGGAATTTGTTCGTGTTCTTTCAGGGACGTAATAAAGATTTATTATTTTTCTGCTTTGTAAATTGTTGTATGACAAATTTACCTTTTGCGTCATGGATTTATGTGGACTGTCTATCATATGGTAGACATTGTGTATACGTCATGGATTTATGTGGAGTGTCTGTCATATGGTAGACAGAGCACATGAACCTCTGACGTCATGGATTTATGTGGACTGTCTATCATATGGTAGACAGAGCACATAAACCTCTAACGTCATGGATTTATGTGGACTGTCTATCATATGGTAGACAGAGCACATTAACCTCTAACGTATACACAATGTCTATACGTCATGGATTTATGTGGACTGTCTATCATATGGTAGACAGAGCACAAAAACCTCTAACTATGAAAAAAAGAAAATGGGGTAAATGTCAAGGAGACAACATCCCATATCCAGGTTAAAACGACAAAAACAAAACATCTAGGGGTCACGTATACACACGTCATGGATTTATGTGGACTGTCTATCATATGGTAGACAGAGCACAAAAACCTCTAACTATGAAAAAAAAGGGAAATGCGGTAAATGTCAAGGAGACAACATCCCATATCCAGGTTAAAACGACAAAAACAAAACATCTAGGGGTCACGTATACACACGTCATGGATTTATGTGGACTGTCTATCATATGGTAGACGGCAGCTTCCTATAGGAACAGATTTATTCTTCTCAAAGAAAATTCTTCCCTTGTATTCGTTTTTCTTCGCACGTCTCTCAAAGTTTCTGAGATGAAGAATACTGAAATGATCAATACCCCGTTCTTTGAAAGTCCTCTTTAGATGTACCTTCTTCATGGAAAACTCTCTTGTGTTCTTTACTTCTTCGCCCTCCAACATTTTCTGGAAGTCTTCTTGCGTTAACTTGGTCTTATTTAGTCCCTTACCCTTCGTCTTAACACTAATTACATTGTCTGTATCGATTGTAATGGTCATATACAACTTGGGTGCAATATAAACCGCCTTAATTATCTTGGCATCCTTTTTGTAGTCGTTAGCCAGATCACCCAAGTTATTCCCATTATAATTAGGAATTAGTTTTGCTTGTTCACCGGGCACGTGAAGGCTGTCGGTGTCAGTATAATAAAAATCGGAATCTATTTCGGACTTCGGGTTCAAGGTCGTCATATGATCGTACATGATATTGTGGCTATAAGCCAGAACAAAAGCAACAAAATGTGACGGCTTACTGATCTTATCAACCGAGTCAATCTCGGACCTCAAGTTAACGGACACATACCAAGTATTTGTAACTAGTTCCAGATCGGTGACCATATATTTGTGGTGGAACTCCCAATATTCATTATTGTCCCTTATAGTCTGAGTGTGATTGAATATCGGTCTTTGGATCATCTTCCCGTATAACCCATTCATCAGTAGCTTTGCTAGTGTATACTGAACACTTCCTTTTTGACTACTTCTCTTGGTTTGGAAGAATTTTTGTACATAATCATAAAACACCTTACTAGTCTTTTCCCAATAATATCCCTCGATAATCTCGACTTTATAGCCGTATTTAATCATTTGGTCTATATCGACTGAAGTATACCAACCCTCCGAGTCCTCCAAATCCGCCTTAGTTGCCCCTTTTTCGTCCTTTCTTGCTACTACTGGATGAAGCAGTTTCTTATTTGCAATATACCGAACTTTATATATCCCCATTTTACCCTTCATCTCGTTGCCACTAGTATATATTCGTTGTCCCACCGGATATTCGTGCAGCATACTAGTTGGATAAAGGGAGACGACGTCCACATTCAACAGGAAATCGGTCACATCATCGTACTTTATTTTTTTCTTTTAGTACTTCCTCATACTGATCAGATTCAAACTCAGTCATACTCTTATAGCACCGCCCACCATAAATACTCTTCCAGATATTTTTCTCAATTTCTGTCGAATCAGACAAGTCAACCATAACTCCTTTTGGTATATAATCTCTCCAAACATCAAACCCCAGAGAACTAGTCGAAATAAAATTAGTAATATCCCTACCAAAATCTTTGTAACACTGGTTACTTAACTTGCCGAACAACTCTTGTAGACCAAGTAAGTCAGACTGGAGGTACAAAAGGCACTCCTTTCTCATTACATCCCCCATATCTTCCCATCTACAAGCCTTACTGTGATCAAATTCTCCCTTTTGTACTTTACACCCAAAATCGGACAGCGCCTGACTCAAAGAACTACCTATGTGTTTCATCAGATCGAAACATCGGAGTGTACCTTTTTGTAACCCAATTATACTCCCATTATTCATAATAAATTTTTCCGGAGCTAACCCCATTTTATTCATACTCTTAATCAAGAAGTAGTGATCGAAGTTACTCCCGTTATAAGCATTAATAACGAGCTCACTAGTTTTACTCATCACATATAGTACAAAATTGTCGACGCAATCATCACCACCGTAGTAACAGAAAACTCCGTCTTTTTCCACAAATCTTAGGATGTACGGGGTATGAACCTCGTGACTGTCGACAATTTTCGTATAAGTCTCTATATCGTAGTGAATTACGTCGGGGTTTAGCCCTTTATTCTTCATTGTCCTCCGGATCAAATACCTACCCGTTTTCTGTATTACTGCCTGATAATAACCAGGACTGGGTTGCACAAAGCTCAATTAAAACTAAATAGACTATTAAAAGTTAATAGTCTATTAAATTAGTAGGAAATGGTAAAGCTTAATAGACTATTAAATATTTAATAGTGTATTAACTTTTGTGCAACCCAGTCCAGATTTGTTATCTTTGCACTTGTGCTTTTTCTTTTATCGAGTACCGCAACGAGAGCAAACAACCGAGCAAGTATGCTTTTCCCCAAAATACGTATCGCCACAAGATCCACACTTCTTCTTTTCTTGCTCGATAATAAGACTGTAATGACCCCTGGCTAGTTCTACGTTGGTGAGGTGCTCTTTGTTATGGTGCTCTTTTGTCTCTTTACAGAATAAACCGACAGGTATCTGGTACCTTTTTATTATGTCCCACGCTACTGGGAACGGGATCGTTTCAGGGGCCAAACCATATCCCCTTCGTATCTCATCACAGAAAGTGATTGTAGGATTAAAATCTGGTTTTATTTTTTGCAAGCACCGGAAAAAACAGTTATTATTGGTCGATAATGGGCGTTTCCTTTTAACCCCATCTACTATCGTCTCCGAATAATCCTTATTCCAGCATCCACCACTGGGTGGTCTCACCACTTTTACTTTAATTCCTATGATTTCGTGTACATAATCCTCATTTGGAGGCAGAGAAAGGTTTACGTACTGCTGATAAAGTGCGACAAAATCACCAAACTCCCTTATAAGAAACGAGTTCATACTCTTGGTGGTATTATATTTGTAACTTGGTGTGCTACCAGTATAGACAAATTTTACTAGTACGTCAGCGCCATCAGTAAACCCGTCTGAAACGGCGTGATCCAGTCTTTCTTTTATTAACCTCGATATCACCCCTATCTCATCACTAGTTAGTGCCCCATCCTCTTCTTGGGGGTAACTAATTGTGTACGTTCTAATTCCATTCTTTTCGTTATAATTCATATTTGTAATTTTTGAATGATTTTTTTATTCTACAAATCGCTTCCGATGAGCCGCAGAGTTAATATGGTACTTTTTGGCCGAAATACAAAGGAGTTTGTTAGATATCTCACAGTAAAATTTGTGGGAGGCGTAATATTTCTTTTGATGTTCATTGTGTGCTTGTTTTCTTCGATATTTGTTACATATAGTATTCTTCTTCCCATTTTTGTAGTATAATTTTAATCTACAATAAGCGATAAATTCTTTTTTGGACTTTTGTACCCTTGCCCAATATTTTCCCAATTTTTGATGCGACAATTTCGTCGGTATACGTTTTTATTTCTTTAATCAATGCACCTGGTGTTTTCGGTGGTGCTATTTTGTCTGCTACGTACTCTCCCACTTGCTTTGCAGCAGTACTAAATAGACCACCACCTATTTGTTCTCTCGTTACCGGGTCAACAAAAACATATATTCCTAACTATATACTTTATACTATATACTTTTCTAATTTTTTCTTACCGTTTATATTTCTCTCAGAATAAAAGTAAAACTGGTGTCAACACCATTCAGGTCTATATTTCTGCCGTCTGCGTCGGTCACCCTATTACGAATCGAGTCAATCCTTGTCTTATTCACTCTCGGATATCCTACAAAAATGTATGTGGTACGGTGTTCTCTCGAACGGGTAACTACGAGTTAGATTTGCAGTACTAAAGACGTAGATTACGTCACCCGACTTACCGTCTACAACGGAACTAGTGATCAAATCGCAATGAATATAAATACTATCTATCCCGTTAGTGATATTGGGTAATTCCGTCTCCTTTACTATTTTTTGTCGAACCCGATTAACTCGGAAAAGTTCCCATCTCTCAAGTCTAGTTGTGTATTTTCCTGTAGTGTGATTAGCACTTTAAAGCTCGTCAGATCAAAGTCCAGCTTAATTGGACTGTCTTCGACTTTGTCGTTTACCGATAGAAATTCCGCTATATAAGAGGACATGTCCCCGTAGCTGTGGTTACCATCGGCAAACGACAATTTCTTGAATGTACTCCCAGAATCAAGACTATACTTTATTTTCTTGTTACCATAGAACTCAGAAATATTATACCAACTGTAAGTCATACTATTTATTTGGGATAGGCCGAAGGCATACTGCCTATTCTTATCTAGTACCAAGGGTTCTTCGAACTGGGTCACAAAATCAGAAGGGGTGTTTTTCCCTTTTCTTGCCGCATAACTAGAAAGTGTTATCTTTTGATCCATTATTAAAATATTACTCAAAATATTTTCTATAAATCCCTTCATGCTGATATTCCGTTATATCCCCATTCTCCAGAAGAGTGTCCAGAATGGACATTCCTTCGTTTACTAGTTCGTCCCTGGTATTGCCAGACTCGATACCAGCAATCAGAAGCTCTAGCCGATCTAAAAGACTAGTCACGCCACACAAAATATTCTTGTATTTGCCACTTGTCTTTACCAGAGGGTGTGATGAAAGAGTGACTAGTTTTCTAAATATCCGCTTTGCAGAATCAGAATACGCTTTTTTGAGATTGTACCTCTTTGTCACTAGGTCGACGAAGTCGTCGTCCACCCTTTCGTCTACTACTTGTTGTCCTTTATTGTCTAGTCCGTAAAACCTATTATATTCGAGCTGTTTTCAAATCCAGCAGTAGATCAGAAAAGGAGCCGGTAGTGTCTATTTTGTACGACCCTTTGGATGCCAGTCCTTTCCCAATTTTCCCCTGCAATTTATGGCAGTACTTTTTATTTTTGTCCTGGTGATATTCGACATCTTCTGGAAATTGCGCCCCGGATTTAATTTTTCCCAGCGACACATTCCTACCCTTTGCCCTACTGATCTTGTCTTTGTTATCCAGGTAATCTTTATTTTCTAGTTGTTCCTCGGCTTCATACTTACTGATATTCACGCCACCTGCTTCCATTTCGACTATCTTCGGTTCCGGTTCCTCCGGTTCCCCCGGTTCCTCTATCGCAAGAGGAACAGGAAGATCCATAATATTAGGCACGGGTACTAGTTGACCAACTTGTGGTGTTATCTTTGTTTCTGGTATTTTTTCTATTGCTTTCGTTACTGGTTCAAAGAATTCCTTGAGTCTACCCGACCGTACACTTTTTCTTATTTTTTCTTCTTCCTTCTTCATTTTGAAGTCCTGTACCGCTTTCTCTGGTTTTGACTTCTTTTGAGCTAGATCCTTTAGTTCGTCCAACATTTTTTCTTCCTTTTATAAAAGATAAGTAATAAAAATGGGTATATTTCATGAAATTTCTCAGACCGTGTCAGGAGGTTGGGTAGGACAAACGGAGACTAATTTTGATGTAGTGCTAAGTAAGTATGCGAGCAAGACTCAGTTAGATAGAGTGAGTAGAGAGTGTTTCCGTAAAGGACAAGATTTGGATATGGGTGGGCACAAAATCATAGGTTTTTCACCCGATTCCGGCAACGACCACGTAGCAACAATAAAGCAAATAAGCGATACTTTCTTTCCTGCGGTAGCGCGTAAAGACCTGGACATGAATAAGAAGTATATTAGGGGACTCGAGACCGACTTAGATGACCCAACCTGTGCGGTAAACAAGAAGTCGCGGCAGCAGAAAATAGACACACAGAAACGGAACTTTACAGCGGAGTTAATTAAATTGGAAAACGTCTTGGCTAGTAAGGCTTTTGTTGCTGCAAGTGAACGAGAACTAAGAAAAGACTTGCACAGACAGTTTCTAAGACCAATTCACCTATCACAACTTGAGAAAATAATAAGTGCAATACCAAACCCTGTTTATACTAAGACTGAGGTAGACGCCAAATTTGATGCACTAGACCCTGTTTATACTAAGACTGAGGTAGACGCCAAGCTAGCCAAATATGAGGGTTATACAAAAAGTGAAATAGATACTAAAATTCAGGATAACAAGAGAGGATTAGGGAGATTTTTCGATAAAACAGGAGGAAAGAAGTACGAGAAAAAGAGAGCTGCATCATTTCTTGCAAGAGTGAAACCCGGATATTATGATTTGTCTACGAATGTAAAAGTCAAGTGGTTATCGGACGAATCCTATATCAACGGTGATATAGAGGAGGATCTCGACAACTGGAAACTAACCCTAAACCCGACGGATGAAACTCTTTATTTGTTTGGTGCGCATCTAATATTTGAGGCGCAAGAAGAGCGCGTATCTACTAACCAAATTAAGATCATGTTGAAAATAGATCAATTGAGCGCATCAAAGGAAATATCTTTCACAAGAGTAAGAACAGATAATAAGGACGAGATAACACTTTTTCATATCGAGAAAATAAGAATTAGCGCTACTTGTTCACTTCTTTTTAACCATGGTAGTTACGGGAGAGTCTATCCATCAGTTATGAAATTAAGCGGGAAGAGTAGGATTGCGGTGGTCGAATTACAGAAACCCACTCATTCGTTGTTCCGATTCCTACAGAGTATTTGGAAAGATATTCAATATTCTATTCGTGATTACGGTTCTGAACTAGATTTCTAAGAAGAAGGAGTTGCCGGTAGTATCTAGCGTTATGCTATCAGCGAAACTACTGAATACAGAATAATTAGTGAGCGTGACGTTATAGGTCTATTTAAAAAAAAGATAATCACCAATATCGACATTGAACTAAATGGTAAAGCATGCTTCATAGAGTGTCATACTTGGAATGATTTTGGAAGTGAAATTCGTCAGTCTGTAACGAACTTAGGACAATGGAAAAAAGAGTATACCGTTATCTTTCTAATGGGGCTCAAGAAGTTAAGTTTCAAATGGGTTATATTGCTAAATATGTGATGATTAGTATAAGAGGAGAAATGGGTTATCGGGTAAGAAAATTTAGTCTAACCCCGGAGGAACAATACCAACATGTATATCTAAATCCTCCGGTTAACACAACATCATACACTTTTAGTTACTCTCTGGGCGGTCTATTCGGTATGTCTACGTACCCTATTGCTCCTCGTGTAACTCAGATACCGATCGGGCTTCCAGACAACTTAACTATTGATAAACCATTTGAAATCAAAGGGAAGATCTTACACTCACCCGGGAATGGGTTTCAGCAGTGGATAAAATTCAAGGATAAGTGTACACCCACATTTACTGTCCGTTTGTGCATCGGGGTATGAGACAAGATACTCCTCCATACATCTCATGTTACAAAAAAGGGATGACGCCAATAACTAGCACCGAAATTCTAGAGACCAGGAAATCCATCGGTGGTTATAATCAATTTGAGATAAAAATGAGTCAGACGTTTGAAAAGAACGACGAAATATTCTTTGGAGTTATAACCACAACCGGAATCGTTTGGCTACTTTCTCCAATGACCTCACTAAATGTAATCGAAGTCGAAATTAAGTTTTAGTGTAATTTATATGATAAAAATCAGTTAAAAAAGATGAATATGGATAAATCAGTGATACCTTTGGAAGAACTGCGAAGCGGAGTTTTCGATATACTTGATGTTCAAGAGGAAGAGAGGATCGTACAAATGTACGATCCTCTTAGAGGAATAAACTTTAAAGTGCGGGTGCCCACAGATTTACTGAAATTACTAAAGACTCGAAAAGTAGAAGTATTCGCTCGGTGGAAAGACAACTAGTTCCTATCTTAGAGACTGCAAGTCCGACATCGGAATCAAGGAGTTAAAGTCGTTTGAATACCCTTTCCATCTAACAAATACTCTTCTATTTTTGTGATCCCGTCTGATAATCTTTTCTATTCTGTATGTCTCTTG